>JBBPMH010000035.1:0-91957 GCA_038090235.1 Pulveroboletus ravenelii
CATGGAGGAGGAACAACTTAGCCAGCTCTGGAGATGTAATTGTGTCATCTGTAGGAATGAAGATGCATTGCTTGGAGAGGTGGTCTATGACAATGAGGATAGCTGTAAATCTGGAGAAGAATGAGAGTTGTTCAATGAAGTCCATGGAGATGGAGTTCCATAGCTTCTCAGGAATCAGGAGCTGCTTGAGCAGTGTCAGGATCATGTATTTATTATCCCTATGCTTTCCTCTCTCTCATTTATGCTTTATGCCTTATACCTCATATTTTCCCCTTTTATGCCTTTCCTTCCTCAGTTTCCTATTTATTATTTATTATCCTTACTTTATCCCGAGTCTAGGCCATTTTGTATGATATTATCAGCATGTGTCATTGCTACATCATATGTATGTCATTCCATTTCAGGGCTTAGAGTGTTGTTTAGGGTATGATATCATAGATAAGTTATCAAGGGTTTATTAGGGTCTAGGGTATTGTAGTTAGTATATATTGGTAGCACTTGTCCTCATATAGACTCGTTGTAGAGCGCAGTGCACCTCTACATTTAGATTCACTATATTTCAACCAGTACAGTGCCCTCACTTATTCACCTTTCTATTCCGTTTGATACCCGTTTACATTCACCCACCGATTTCTTACATATGACTGACCGGTTTACTAGTCTACTATCAGTCTATCACTGGTCTACTACCAGACCCCGGGCAGTACCTTGTGCTATGTTGGTGGCTTCACTTTGTTACTTTCAGGTACCGTTTACGCTTCCCTTGTGACTTTTATCCTTTATTTCCACTGTTTCCTTTGTTCCTTGATGACACAGATTATACTTCCATTACTACCACCAACGTCTTGGACTATTTAATCATTCTACCATACCTTACAGAGTCCCGGGAATGCCTGGACTATAAGGAATATACCTAGTCCTGAATAGGACAGCTCCCGTTTGGCTCACAACTACCATCAACCATTCAACCAACTGCTCACTGTCCACCGTTTACCATCACCGTCACCATTCTCTATCATCCACCACACCGTTCTATCGCTCATCACTCTGCTAGTCCGCCCAGACTATCGGAATACAGGTACAAGTAGTCCAGAGGCCCCGTTCTTTCACCTCTCTTTCTTTGAGTCCCTTTAGGGTCGAGCACACTGTGCCCCTAGACCCACTTACCACTCATCCTGCACCCCACAGACAGGATCAGTGTTCTTCATCGTGCTTGATATTCTTGTTGCAACCCTTTAGGTTATTCCAGGCTTTCTCCTTCATTGAGATCATTCCCTGACAAGCAGCCTGTAGGGATGATGCCAAGAAACCTTTATGTGTGCACAGGTGGTACAGGAGGAGATGTACTCCTTGACAAATGTCCTGATACCCAGCCATATATATTTGTGGCTGATCAGTTCCAAGGTCTGGTTCTGGCTAAAGTGTCCAGAGAGCAGATGGTCATGCTTATAGTGGAGGACTCAGAGTTGGAGGTCTGTGGAGTCAGGGACATAAATGCAATCATCCAGACAGAGGAATCCATCAGAGTTGACTGACCATCAGGGCTTGGGTTCTGCAGAGAATATGTGGATGGTGGCCAGAGGATCAGAGGAAAGAGCAGACAGGATGTCAGTGGGAAGGGACTCAGCATTGAAGAGGGTGCTAGCCTGGAGGAATGCAGCAAGCTGTTCATTGGTTAACACAGGGCAGAAGTTATGCAGATTGATGTGAGCATAGCTCTTATCCCCCTCTTCAGAATAGACATCCCAGCATCTAGTGAGGGAATCAGACTTTGCACCAAGGTGTCTGGGGTGGAAACAGACCACCATGTGGAACTGGGAGAGAAACTCCAACCAGTGGTGTAAAATATTAGGGGGTGTGGGTGTGTGGTGTGTGGTATATGTGGGCAAGTTTCCTTGTCCCAAGGGGTTCTGTGTAGAGTAGGTGTGAGAATGGATTAGCTACAACTTACCCCAGTGCACAAGAGTGGTGGTAAATGAATCTGGACAATAGTGAGTGATAAAAAAAGACAATCTGGCCAAAACTATGTGGGATACCTTTCCAGCTCAGCAATATCTAATCACATAGCAGAGCTAAAAGTGTGGCACTTACTACATGGTGTTCTCTAGGCCATTAATGCAGATAATATGCACTTCACCATAGAAGAAACAACTCACTTAGCCCTAGTATTAGCCATGCAGAAGAGAAGAAATCCCTTCAAATGTTTTTTGCTGTTACAATTCCTAAAATACTTAGACCTAACTAGTCACTGCAATGCAGCAGTTTTCACATGCATTATTATCACATTCATAGCCTACTTGGGAGAATTCACAGTTCCATTTGTAAAGAAATTCCATGCTACCCTACACCTATTCATATATTACAAACATGTAATCCTTATCACAGAGCATTAACAATTTCCTATCATATTCTTCCAACTCTCTGCTGCCAAGTGCTTGACACAGGCAAAGCTGCACAGTGCACCTTTCTAGATCACCTCATGGGCCCACTTGCATGGTTACAAAACCACTTCAACCTTAATAACCCAGGGCTAGACAATTATTTATTCATGTGGAGGCACCAAAATGGACTTTAACCCCTCACCAAACCAGAAGTCTCACATCAAATTCAAGAAATTGTCAAGTAGCATGATCTCCCAGATCTGAATAGAAATAGTCTGCTTATAAAAGGAACTCTGCATTACCTATTAGCAGACACCCCATTCAATAGGTTGCTAGTCAGGAGATTCATTCACATGGTATTTGTAGGAGCATGCCCTCATCTTTGTGCCTTATCTACAGAAAAGGCCAGAGCTTATAGAATAGCTCACTACATATGCAATGTCTCCAGTTAAATAGATAAGCACTTGTATTGCATGCTTCTTTATTGGAGAAGCTCACACACATGTTGCAAGCTCCTACAGTAAGATATCACAGATTGCTCCCCCTAGCATGCCTCAGACCAGAAAGTCTAGCAAGCTTTCACCCAACCTATATGTACCCTTAATCACAAATGTAGATACATAGTCATTTAGTAACTATCACAATCTTTACTCTTGACAACCAACATAGTAGTGGCTGAATGCATAAAATCACCACTATACATATACTTTGTATCTCATATCCCTCCCTGATTGATTTCATCAAGCAATTGGAAAGGTACATATATATCTATCCTCAATTATGATACTAATACTTTACATAGTAATTTGTTATCTAGTTCTATTTTTTTAAAAAGGGGGGAACAAAGACTGAAGACTGAGGGCTTAGAGGGATCTGTTATGATGGAGAGGAGAGATCAGTTCTTGTTGTGGTGCCCAGTAACAATATTCTCCATTGGCAGATGTAAGTTGCAAGTGGGCCGACTAGCTCAGTTGGTTAGAGCGTCGTGCTAATAACGCGAAGGTCTTGGGTTCGATCCCCACGTTGGCCAAATAGTTTTTGCCTCCAGGACGAGGTGAATGTGACTTTCCTTTTTGGGCTCCGAGGGGTGTGATACCAGTCTGAGACTTGGCCTTGCCTCGTCATAATCGAGAAAGTTGCCGTCCTCAGCTGCGATCCCACTCTCGCCACCGTCGCCGGCGATGTCGTCGGGAAATGCTCACCTCGTTTTGTTCCCAATGTCGGAGCCAGTATCCATCTCCCCACTCCCTGTCCCTCACCTTCCTTTTCGCCGCATCTCCCTCCCAGCTACTCCCAGTCTCGCACTCGCCGCTCACAGGCGTTCTGTCGCAAGTCTCGGTTCGTCCGACTCACTCGGAGAGGAATTCGTCGCACACCGGCACCGTCGGACAAAGCGCAGGTCGCTTAACCCGTCTACAAAGTCACATAGACGAACGCAGGCAGACGACGACAAACAGGGAAAACGGTCCAAGATAATCTCAGAGTTCTATACCACCGAGAAGTCCTACCTCGGTGGCCTTGATCTCATTTACAATGTCTGTATATATCTGCCGTTCCGAGTGATTGATTGACCATTCATTTCGCTTAGCATTTTCTGATGCCTATCCTTCGATCACTGGACACGTCCAAGCCGTTGTTGACACGAAATGAGATAACGACTCTCTTCTCAAACTTCATCGATATCTGGAACTTTCATCGTGCATTCTTCTCTGCCTTGTCTAGACGGTTCCACCCGTCCACGCCAATGCCTAGCTATAATACCCCGTTCTCTTCCCTCCTTCTTGCGCATTTCCCATATCTTTCCTTATATGCTCCTTACATCACGGCTTTTCCTACTGCATTGGCCTTTCTAACCTCGCTCTCACAGTCTTCCACACCAAATCCTGCCTTTGCAGCCTTCCTGCGAGCCCAGGAATCTCACCCTATGTGTGCGCATCTTAGGCTAGCGGACTACCTTTTGACACCCGTACAACGGTGTCCACGATACCTCTTACTGCTCAAGGACCTACTTGATGCTACCGATCCTGAAGACCCTGAACGGGAGAAACTACAAGAAGCTCGACGGCTGGTTGAGAAAAGTAAGCTTGCAGGATGTAACTTTAGCACGCATAAAATTTACAGGCTTTACGGACAGTCACCATCTCTCTTAATTCGTCACTAGCAGCCTATGCACAAACACTCGCGTTGATATCCTTGCAACGTAATACTCGTGATCTGCCCCCTGTGCTTACCCCTCTCGTTATTCCGGGAAGGCGACTTATCAAGCGCGGTACTTTGATAAGATCGGGCGGCGAAGGCGAGGGAGCCGGACGAAAGCCGTTCGAGTTCTTACTCCTTAGTGATTACCTATTATGGCTCGAACGCGAAGAAACGGCTATAGGCGTGCTTGTCCACGAGGCAGGGGGCCAGAGCCCCCGTAAGAGGAGGGTGTCGATACACGCTCTTGGCAGTAACGATGAAGATAAGTGGATGTGTAAGGGCTACATGAGTCTTGTCGATATGGAGGTAGTTCTGGTCGTTGATCGGCCTAGCAGCGCAGGTAATGGAGGCGGTGGCGAGGCGAGGGTCGAAGTGTTGAGCCCGGAGGGATCATTTGCTTTGTATGATGGTACGCACTGCTCTTCCCCCGCGTTCACAAGCCCTCACGCTCCCGCCCATCAAGGTTCATCCCCGTCGGACGCGGAGGGCCCTGACGATCTCACTTCCTGGGTAGGCTCTATCCGGACTGCACGTGCCGCGCGTCTGGCGGCACTTGCATTGTCAAATCCTGACTCGACCCTCTCGGCCAGCACCTCGGGTGTCCATATCAGGCGTGCATTACGCGCGTTCGCAAGTGAGAGCGACATCGACTATATGCAAATACCCCAGGAGACGGGAAATGAAAACATGACATCCCTTAGGAATCCACAGGCAGGTTCGTCAGTGACTAGGACTTCTCGCCGTCCTCGTCGCGCACAGTTAGATAACTTTCTCCCCCCTGTCTGGATTCCGAACGCGAGGACGGACGCATGCATGAGGTGTGGACAGCCATTTGGATTCGTTTTGGACCTGAGGTTGGGCGATGTTTTTGGGTGGGGGTTCGTAAAGGGAAATGCTGGTGGAACTGAAGGAAAGCAAAAATCAGAAATCGGACGGGATGGAAATGAGGGGTGCCAAGTTGGGAAAAGGGAGGGAGTTAGCGGTGCTTGGAGAAGGAAACATCATTGCAGGCTCTGTGGGCGTGTCGTTTGTGCAGCGTGTTCTGGAAAGGTGAACTTTACTTTGGGATGTAATCCCATTCCCGGGAGTGCTAATTGGTTAACTGGTTTTTCCAAGACATTTTACATGTCTCAAGACGATGGTAATGTATACAGGAGGCAGAGGTTGAAACCTGCCCGTGCTTGCGACGAGTGTTACGAGGCAGCATTCCCGCTCCTTGTGCCCTCACAAACTGGCCTTGAGCCTTTTCCTCCTACGCCATCTGCAGTGCAACCGTCTTCTAGCCGAACTCCATCAGATCAGCCCTCCACACCTTCAGCCGACGAGGAATCTGACGGGATCAACGGCATTCAGCCGTGGCTATCGATCCCATTCCGTCAAGCGACCGGAAAGGACGTTGGCGAAGCTCTGATGGCGATGGACCTCAGTCTTAGTGTGGGCGCGCTGAGCCGGAGTTCCCCGCAAGTGGCACTCAATGCCAGTCCCTCTCGAAAATCACGTCTTAGTACGAGTTCTACAAAGGCGGGAAGCCCTCTAAAGGATACCCACACCCAGGTACATGGTGTCTCTGGCAGTGCCACAAGCAGCCCTTCCAGGCGTATCGTACATCTCCCACGTATCTCTGCTGGGGATTCGGAGTCAAAGCCACCTTCTCCTCTTCCTGCCCTGCATGTTGAGGACACATCGAGCGGAAACGTAAACCAAGATTCCCATCAAGGGGACCACGAATACGTCCAAACACGTCCGATCCGGGTGCGTCCCTCGACGCGTCCACGGAGTTACCACGATATTCTCGAGGACTTCACACTCCACGAACGTGGCTTTAGTATACCATCCTCGATTTCAAGCGCCCCCGGGATTGGTTTGGGTTCGGTGAGGGAAGGCGAAGACGAAGAAGGGAACAAGGCAAGGGAGGGTGAGGGTGAGGGTGAGATTGGGATCAATCCCCGCCCATGCGATCGATCGGGAGAGGAACTCTCCGTGCCTGTGTCTTGTGAGAGTATTTCACCGACGCGGCAGGCTCCAGTAAATGAGGATGAGGGCGTGCGTCCACGGGAAAACACAACGAGACGGAGGAAACGGTTCTCAATGCCTGCTGTTGCGTTGCAGACCGCACCAGTGTTTGCACGTGCTCGTCAAGATGCAGAAGGGAATAGCGCCGAGAGGAGACGGTCTGCTCTTATGAATGGAGAGAGGGATACAAGCAAAAACGAAAGGCAGGGGGAGAAAGAGGGTTCCGCGGTGGGATTACTCATGGAAGTTCTCCGGGGCAAAATCAAGTATCCGGGAAGAAACCAATAGTAATTCAGCTATCGCCAGAATAACTAACAGGATGTTTCACATGCTCTGTACGCTGGTACAGTATACTCCGGTCTTGGAGTAGATAGTATGTACAATATATTCGCATTAAGAGCCGATCTTAGAAGTACAAGGTTGCTAGCGTGCAGATAACAGTGAAAAAATGAGAAAGTTACGCAAGAAATGGCGCTAAGTCATCCCAACCACCGCGCAGAGTGAAGTTCGAAACCAACATCTGATGCGTTCTTCAGCTCTCCACGTGGAAAGCAAGGTCATTGCAAGTGTCGGATGCATACTCTCCCTTGACCAAATGACACGTCCTCCGGTGTCTCTGCATAGAGTCTGTGCGAGCAAAGCACACCTCACAATTTGGGCAGGGTACCTTGTTCTTCAGGTGAACGGCGAGTACGTGACGTGCCATACTTTCCCTCTGCATCGTTTTGTGACATCCCCTCCAGAGACAGACCTGGGTCGTCTTGTCGGCTTTGAGTTGGATCCCATGCACAGCTTTCAAGTGCTGCGTGATCGCATTCTTGGTGCCTATCAAGTCTGTGACGCACGGACCCTCACCGTCGATCCATTGACACTGATGGACAGAGGCGGACAGATCGCCCCGTCCTATGATGTCGGGGCAAAGAGAATAGGGCGCGTGCCGTGAGGGAGGAGAGGCAGATTGCGGAACAAGTGTCTCTCGAATCCTACCAATCTTTGTCTCTTTGCGGGTGGACGGGTGCTGGGGGCTAGATGAGTGCCAGAAATCCGCCATGCTGGCAGGAGAGAGACTCTGGTGCAGAAATAAGGTATTAAAAATTGTGTGTCGGTCTGGTTCAATGTACTTACTGCAATCGGACAAGCAGGTCGACCTGCAGACCAAACACACCCAGGCTCATGCATCACAGACAAGCCGAGGGAATTTTCATGAGAAATCTGTTGATCAAAAGTGATGCCTAACCAGAAGTTGTCAGTACTGAGAAGAAGAAGAAATACCACGCAGGTTACCATGGAATAGTCGCGGTGCGTCTACTGTCCAGCTATCTGTGTACTCGACAGGCCAGTCACTGCAACGATCATGGTTACCCCGGTTTTGGCAAGAATTCCGATCCAGGACTTACCAAGAATATCCAGAAGCAACCTCACCTGCGGAAGCATCAATATTGAAACAAGCCTGCTGCTCGAAGAGATTCGACATTGTTATGGGGTTCTGCATTGAACAGGCAGCGTGTAAGGCGCACAAGTATCCTACTCTTTTATTCAGAAGCTAATCTTCGAGGAGAATTTTCTGGAACACGACTGGTTCTATCAAGCCGCCGTGCCAATGAATACTGGCATTCAGTGGATGACCAGCCGGCCAACAAGGGTTGAACGGTGGTGCTGACCCGATCTGCTGTCAAGGCTGGAGGGTTGGCAGTGAGTTTCACAGCGAGAGCCATTAGTTAGGATGGACAAAGGGAGCGAAGAAGCGATCATCTAGTCGGGCTGCCTCTACTGGAGTAAGCACCGAAGCCGCGCCTACCCTGCCAACCCCTTGGTAGGGAGACAGTTCCAGATACACGTTTCCATCTCCGTGGTACTGTCTGTGTACTTGCTGCGGAAGCAAGGGGTTGCAATCGATAGAGGGCTGAGCGCCGAACAAAGTTTGAGTCAAAACGTTGTGTTTGGCCGCTGGTATCTCGACTGCGGTCTGCCAACAGCCAAGCTCCACGAGGCATGGAGTGCTGCAAATGCGTTCTTACGTATGGCATAACGTTCGCATGGAGGGCGGATCAAGATAAGGGTCCCAAACCCCCAATGTAACGTTGGCATGATCGTTTGCCAACGTTGGCAGGCTGCCGGCAACGAGACGAAATCCGCGTGGGAAAATCCAGTCCATACCCCGGAGCGACAGACAACGTCCCGGTGTCCTCGTACTGCACGGCCAAGTTAGCACATGCAGCCTTCGCTCAGATAGACCCCAGTCAGCGCGTATCGCACGTTCGAGCTGGAAGTACTCGAGAGCTGTGATTTTTACGGAGGACAAACTGAACATTCAATTGAAGTGGCTCATACCTCTGCGTACAGCGCGTGGGGACAAATCCAGTATTACACCAAATGCGAAAAGCACTATTTTCGGGATTAGGGTGGGAAGGTAGACTAGGTAGAGGCAGGTTCCGGACGATCAGAAGAGAATAGTATAGCTTGACTCCCCAGAGGCTCGAAGCGACCAAAAAGAGTGATTTGAGAACCTGGGATTGGTCATAAGTTACCTATCGTGTATAGGTAGCTATACTTACGGTTATGTATGCCCATGAATCCGTCCAATATGCTCTCTCCAGGTGCTCTCCCTCGTAAACATTTGGGCACAATATAGACACGGCCACCCTCCAGTAACGTGCTGTTCGCGCATGTGGCGTTCGAGACTCGACCGCCTCATAGGCTGGCTAGAGCATAAATGCCAGTGACACAGATAATTTTGCGATTCAGATGTGACCCCGTGTCTATGATGTAGGTGGGCTTTGAAATCCTTTACTTTTATCACGTCGTTGCAGGTTGTCCAGCCGTCCGTCCATTGACAGACAACTGGCCTCTCGTCAATAGCATTCTTCGTGAACATGATCATGTCCTAAGGGATTATACAATGTGTTGGACCGGCCAGACTATGAAGGAGGGGGGAAAAACATACATCAGATGACCAGTCCTGGTTGTAGTACGCTGGGTCCTCCATAGCTAGTGCTGCGAGAACGTCCGTGTTCACGGTGTCGAGCGGGGGTGTACTGGTGAAATAATGTACTCGACATCGGACATTTATAGAGGACTTTCCCCAGCCAGCCGCGCCAACACCCTAGAGGAGCCGCCTTGCCAATGAGAGGGTGACGCTCGGAATGCCAGGCCTTCATTAATGCCATGGAGTAGTGTCCAAGTCGCATGTTGTACTTTGGTTGGCGAAACCGCATGCCAAGCCATTGGTGAAGGAGCCATTGGTAATGGAGTAATCGGCCATGATCGGGTGAGAGGACCGTTCTCTTGTGTTTCCTTGAAAGAGACAAGTAATGATATAGCTGAAACATGGAGTGGAGTAAATCGATGAGGTCGTTTGACGCCAACATATGGAAACGGACCGCGCGGATGTAGTTCACAGTCGTTGCTAGCAAGGCTCGAGGCCACCTAGTCGCCAAATGACCTAGTTGCCGCGATATTTAAGACCGATGGGCACCTTGCGATACGGTAGGCTTGAACCAGCTCATCAGGCAACAAATCCGAGCTAGTCCAAAAAAGGGTCACGACGAGCCGAGTTAATCTGGGCTTAACAAAGAGTTGGATGAGATATCATAGACTATACCTGTCGGTTGACAAACGATCCTTTCACTTCCTCATGTCCGGTCCATGCATACTCGCTGCTCGAGCACTGACCTAAACCCTAAGTGACTCGCAGTTGGAAAACTGCTAGCTTGCGACCAATTGGTGACAAGTCTAGATTAGACAAAGCATTTATCAACAGGTCTGTTTCACGGACGTGAACGAGACCAATTTTAACAAACATAGTTAGGTGTTGCAGCATGAACGTATCTGGCTACAGCACCTTGACGCACCAGGTCGCTGATGCAACTGTTTCGTATATCTGCCCGTTGAGACGGACATTCCCAAACTCCCATCAATACAAAAAAAAGGGACGCCATTTCTCATCGAAGACAGCGCGGGAGTCAGGTCTACATCAGCCTGTGGGAGGAATTAAACACTGACCCATCCAACTTAAACTGATGAAAGAAACGACAGGACCGCACCCACGGATGCTTCTACCAATACTCGGAATCATCCCAATTCAATCTAGTTAAAGTCCTCAGTATGCTCACTATACCCCTAAGTAAATCCTCACCGTGCCTCTACCACGAACTTACTAAGAATGGTCACGAATTCCACGGTTGGTGGTCGACCTTGCTCTGTCTGGCATGCAACGAATCGGCTTGTTGAGGTCCACAACCTCGCCTGTGCATGATCGTCGCAAAAATCAGCTGGTTATACAGGTCGACCCCACGAACGGAGGTGTATGAGTCACTACGTACCATGAATATTTCTGGTGGTAGTTTCGCGCTGGGTCGGGCCGTCTGAAATTCAAAACGCCGGTGGTCTGTATCCGAATTAGCCGTCCCGCGAAACCTCTCCGAATTTTGTCCTGCCAGCTCAACGTCCGTTGGTGTCTCTTTTCCTTTTTCCTCTTCCCCCGGTTCTACTTAAATATTCAACGACGGTTCCAAGACCAGTGACTGTGTGCCCTTCAAGGGTGTCGCTTGCTTCAGGACAGCTCCCTCATTCAAACTGCCCACAAATCGACAGACACCGTGGTTATTGGACTCACGGAACCGATGCCACCACGGATGCCATTCGTCCTCTGTCATGATCAGGTCTGAGTCCCGACCCTTTGGGGCTTTGTGGCCAGATGATGACTGGGAGGAGTTAGCGCGTCGATTGGTCAAAGCTACTCTCCCCGCTGTATTACCGGCGAAAAAGTTGTGAGTGACAACGCCTAACTTGGGTAGCGTTCGCACCGCCCACACCGTGTTCCTAGCCAGAGAAGGAATTTCATCTGTGATAATAATTGGTCTACTCTCATAGGTGATATGTTCTGCACGTGGTATCCATAGACTGACGACGTGGTCGTGGTACGCTCTTTGTAGGTTCCTCAGTGACGACCATATGAGCAAGACCAATTTCGCAGTAGAGCCGTTCGCAGGTTAGTGCGTCCATCGGCCTTACATCTTCAAAAGTGTGAATGACATTCTAGCAAGTGTCAACATCCTGCATCCTGCGACACCCTACCCGAACGGGGGAGGGAGACTTTGTCTGTGGAAACTAAAGTCATCACGGATAATCTTGTCAACCACTTCATAAGCAATCTCCAGTCGCGCAGTGTTGACCAAATGCTGACACCAAGTATATTCCAATAGCTACGGGACACTTGTCATGCAACTCAGTTGTTGACATGGGCTATCGCGAGATACGTTGAACTACGAGACCCCCCGATCACACCACTGAGTAAAATCATGATCACGCCAGGAGGAAAATCCTATCAGGCGAATCACGAGATTAAACGCACAACAAAGTTCCGCACTCAGAGTCCACAGCTTGATTCGGTTCGTAAAGCAGCCAGTGCGGTTCGTTTCTAGGATGCGGTGAAAACAAGGGAATCCTTCCAACAGTGGTAATAATGCTCAAAGGCAAGCTGTGGTAAGCGCGCATGCCAACGTCGGCAGCACGGTCCATCCGATTCCATTCTACCATGTTGACACGCTATTTAGTGAATGCCAGCCAGTGGGTTGGCTATGTGATCGGTCCAGGTAGGCCCTACCCAACATGGGGAGAGTGAGGCTCCCCCAACAAGGTTCAATACTCCGTTTCTGCCAAGTACTGTGGATGGTTGTTCTTCTATTATACTCTTCAGCAACCTCGCGATTTTGAATGCCATGAAATGAAGGCTATTCCCAGGAGATGGTGGCAACCCGGAATGCTGCCAGCTTGCATGACTAGAAATACCAAGGCAGTGTCGGGAGAGCGAGGCCTCCGAAACAAGGTATCATGGGGGTCGTAAC
This sequence comes from Pulveroboletus ravenelii, assembly GCA_038090235.1. NCBI lineage: Eukaryota > Fungi > Basidiomycota > Agaricomycetes > Boletales > Boletaceae > Pulveroboletus > Pulveroboletus ravenelii. Next base: position 12,440 of record JBBPMH010000035.1, read on the forward strand.
TTTTCCGTTGGGCATGGTCTTCCTTGGTAGTCCTGCGGAAACGATCGTGTGTACCGCCGTTGGAGTACTGCCACCCAGGCGCGCACTCCAACCAAGTGTTGCCATGCATTGGACCGCCTTTCATAAATTGATCGCACCTTTGTCAGCTGGGTGGGATGGGGATTCATGATACCACGATGGAGATGGAATGCGTACAGCAATATTTACAGGATGTGTACATTTTGGGAGTAGTAACGGGTCCATAGATGGACTGAATAGTGTAACTATCGTCTCGAACGACCTGATCCACCCCTCCCCCTCGTCGCACGCCTCCTTTCTCTCTCTTCTTCCCGTGCCCTCGCACTCCGTTGTCTCGGGTCAATGACCTCGTAGTCCCGCTCAGCTTTTCTTGTCTCCTCTCCATCATCCTTTGGAAAATGGAGGGCATGATTCATAAACCCTCGATCATCATCCACTTCCAAATTCTCCTCTTGAGGCTTTATTTCTGCATCTCCGACTCCGACTCCATGAGACTCGTCTTCCCCTTCATTTGCGCCCCAGGCACATGAGGCTTGCAGCATACCTCTGAATTTGTTCATAGCTGCAAGCACATCCCCTTCATCTTTCCGTTCCTTGCCCTTCTGGTGTAGTCCACGACCCTTGGAATACTTGGCAAGCTCTTCCGCCAGATATGATTTCTGCGTCTTCGCCTTCTTTCTTTCAGATTCTTTATCGCTATCCCCATCGCCCTCGCGCCGTCGAGTGAGTTTACGTATCTCAGCTTCCATCTTTTCAATTTCGGAACGACGAGTATTGCTGTGCACGATAGAAGGTGGGTTAATGCCAAAAGAGAGCGACCCTGGAATGCCGTGTTACCTGGTCGATGACTTGTCTTGCACATACTTTTCCCTGATTTTGGACACGTCTGTGTCTTTGTTCTTCGTTTCCTTGTCCCCTTGCATATGCTTGATCATTAAACGTCAAACGCCAACACTCTGTGGGATTCAAGTCGGAACACACCTCTGACAGTGGTACCGGGGTGCCCTCGGTACTAAGCCTCCGTTCTTCCCGCTCAACGTTTCTGAACGGAGGTGGCTGCAAGAGATCAGGCACCACCATTGGCAACGCCCGTGGGTTGTCGATCACTGTAAATCCAATGGTCATGAGGAAGCGTGGTTCATTTGGCGAGGGGGGGAATTACTCACAATCAGGCCGTGCTATGTCCTTCTTCAGCACAATGGATTCCTTATCTTCAGCCCCGGCTCCATCTTCATCTCCAAAGCTCAGTAGTTTCACATTCCTGAAAGCAAGCTCTATCGATTACTAACAGATATGGCGAGTCTTACTGACTTTTTGGCAGCTTTACGTCGCTCCGCTTCTTCCCGCTCACGTTGTGCAGCTTCGCGAGCACGTTGCTGTGCACGCTTTTCCGCGGCGGTGATGCGCGGTATTATATCAGTGAAAGGGTTATCGACGACGGAAACAGATTTAATCTTTGGCGGGCTGGGTGGTACCAGCGTCGGCTGGGTTGGATAAGACAGAAGACGAATAGAGATACGCACTAGAGCGGCCTCTCATTCTTGTCGAGCTCTGTCATGCATGTTTGCTCGGGTGTTTGCAACGGGGTCACACGAACACGTACCCGACTCTCCGATCTTCAAGACATCTTAGCAGTACTATGTCAATGGTTGAACCAATGGACAAGAAGGCGGACAACGTACTGTACAACGTGTCACCCACGACCTTACCAAATAGCGTATGCTTGCCATGGAGCTCATCCGCCCGATCTGATGCACTTGTCAGTCCCGTGCAACCTTGAGAGAAACAAGGGAGGCAATAGCAAAAAGCATACCGAGCGTGATGAAGAACTGTGAGTCATTTGAATCCTTCGTCCCACTATTAGCCATCGCCACGAGTCCGCGATGGGTAAACCGTAACCGGGGGTGGATCTCATCTTCGAAGGGTTCTGAGAGGGGGGTCAGAATCATTGTGTGTATCTGCGCAGATGGCTATCCGAGATACGATCACGTACCACCATAGACTGACTCTCCACCCACACCACTACCGGTTCTGTCTCCGGTTTGGACGAGGAAGCCAGGAACGACCCTGTGTTGCAGGGTAAGGAGTCCGACATTAGTAGCGCACCAGAAGTTCCGACTCCTTACCTGTGAAAAACGACACCGTCATAGTATCCTGGGAGTTAACGCGAGGTCAGCCACAGGCTGTGGAGCGCGTTGCTGTACACACCTTCGAGGGCAAGTGCTATAAAGTTCCGGCATGCTTTCGGTGTTTCCTTGAGCACGCCTCCAATTGAGCGCGCAGCTGTCTCGTAGAGAGCCTCGTGCGCACCTTTGACCACAATTCGATGTCAATCTCGCCAGCGGTGGTGTTGAGAATGACGCGTCCATGAGTTGGTAGAGCCATTCCAGGTGAGTACTGCAGTCTACCGTTTCCGCAACTAAATTTTAAAAATCGTACCAACGGTTATGGTTATGGTTTGTCCGGAAATACTCATGCCATATTTACACAACTATGTACCTATCTTCACCACTCCATCAGTGTCTGCAGGGGGCAGCGTCTCCCTCATTCAAGACGGGGCACCTCCAGTCACTGCGTATGCGTGCTGCTGCACTCCTGTCCCAGACCCAACATTCATCTCCGAGAACTGATGTTGTAACGTTCCAACTCCATGCTCATACCCTGATCCTGGTCGATAAGCTGGCGATAAAGTATGTCCACTTCCACTTCCTGGACCTCCTCCATACGTAGCCCCAAAGCCCTGTGGGGATTGTACAGCAGGTTGAGTAGGGGAATAACCATACGGGGCTCCCGGGCCAGTCTGGGCCGATGGTAAATGGGCAATACTGGGAGAATCAGCCTGGTACCCATATGACCCTTGAGGTTGCAGCATGGCAGAAGCAGATGGGAAGTAGGACGATTGGCCAGGACCGTCTGGTTGAGATGTCACCTGGGGTTGAGAAGTAGTCTGCAGTGGCGAGACCGACTGCCCTTCGGGTTGAGCGTTTTTCTCTGGATGAACAGAACCTGGCGATTCTGACGTGCCGTCCGCCACTCCGGGCACTGAGAAGAAATAAATCGCGCCCGCAGGGTCTTTGCCACCCTGGGCATAGTATTGCGCCCAAGCTTGAACGTTTGGATCCGCGTAGGTAGTTTGAGGATCATATACATAAGGTGGACCAGACTGCTCTTGTCCGGATTGACTTTGTCCCTGCGTAGCCTCAACTGTCGGGGTATGATACTGTTGCTGCTGTTGAGCCTGAGGCTGTGGTTGAAGCTGCGGCTGAGCCTGAGGCTGTGGTTGTGGTTGTGGCTGGGAATAAGGTGACCGTGCTGGTTGCGGGACAGGTCCACCGTATGTTTGAGTAGCTCCAGGTGCGTATCCTTGTCCGATACCATACCCGGGATCAGCATGCTGCTGTGGGAACGAACTCTCGGAGTAAGCAGTCGGCGCAACATAGGGGTACGAAGGCTGCTGGTGGGGTTGCTGAGGAGATTGTTGATCAAAACCAGGTGTAGCAGTAGGGTAACCATATGGGGGCTGAGGGCCATACTCATGTCGGACGTAAGGTGCCTGTCCGTGGCTATAGTCTGGACGAGGAGCGACCTCGTACACTATCTGGACATCAGTCAGACTGAACGAGGAAGACTTATGTACATACTCCCGGCATGTCTTGCAAGGCTGTCTTCCATCATCCGATCAAAGATGACCCGTGCCTTGACGAAGCTTTCGTTCATTGACACAAGATCAGCTGAGTGAGGAGGCTTTCAATATGCCGTACGGGAGAAGATCAGGGGCTCGCACCTCGCTTCTGACTGTATTTGTCGATGAGTTTGACAATCTTCGGTCGTAGAGACATAGAAGAACGATACAGTTCCTACAAAATCAGCTTAATATTCCAGCGCATAGGGTGTTCTTCAGGCTCTCGAACCTGAATTTCTTCATTATCCGCAAGATTTCCTCCGGAACCATCTATGGTGCGGAGCATGGTCAACAGTCTATCGACATTCGCAGCCTGCGCAAATACGGCTGCTTCTTGCTCTACATCTCTCGCAAGTTCGGCAGCGGTTGGCTCCGGTAACGGCTCCTGTAAAGTTCGATAGTATGAGAGATAACAGTCGGACAAGGAAAGCACGAACCACGTAGTTGACGGGAAATATTCCTGTCCTCCCCCTCAACTGGCCGCGCCACCAATCTTTGTAGCCGCGGTCGACGACCTTGATGATGTCACCTTTTTCGAACGGGAGTTCACCCGGTTCAGTGGGGTCAAAGGTATGCAAAGCCTTGACACGAGTGACTACGGGGACGGACGCAGGTGCTGGCGCAGCGATAGATTGCGACGGTAACGATGAAGTAGACGATGCAGCTCTCTGCGTATTCTGTGCAGGCACGTAGCCTGGCGCATGATTGGGTCCTGTAGCGTTGCTGGTACTGGGACGTGCTCTTGAGCCGGAGCCCGACCCACCAGCACCATTTGACTGCGTCGAGTATCCAGCATACCCGCCTCTACCACCCTTGTCATGCATAGACATCTCCAGGACGCGTTGAAGCTCCTCTTCCTCTTTCCGCCGTACTTCATCGTCGACGGTAGGAGGAGCGGGCTCGTCTGGCGGCTGAAACTTGTAGTCTTTGGGCATAAGTCAGTGACTAACAAGAAGCATAAGGAGGAAATCCCACTCTTGGCTTTTAAATTATTGTAACACTCTTCCATAACGCCGAGCGAAGAATTGTTTTCGAACTCGGCTGTCCACACAGCAACCAGGTTTAAAGCTCTCTTGCGTACCTTCTCATGGGTAGTCTTGAATTAATCTACTGTAAGAACATGTATGCTAGCATCAAACCAGAGAGATGCGCACCCGATCGGTGATGAGCCTCTCGAGAGCCTGAGTGAACGCGCGTGAAGCCAATTCGCGGTGAAGATCGATGCCACAGTTCTTAGAGAGAGATTCTGTGAGGGAAAGTGAGTAAAGTTGGACATTCGGGCTACGGTGTGCGAGGCGTTTGATGACGGCGGCGATGACATTGCGAGCGCTGTGGGAGCGGTATGTCAGGGCGGTGGGTTGGATTGAGAGAGAAACAAGTACCCTGGTTCACCCTCCTCCTGTACTTTGTCACAGAGGTTGAGAATGACCTCCCAGTTCTCACTGGTCAAGTTCTCGTCCGTAGCATTGACTGAGTGTATGATACAGGTCGAATTGCACATTTAGGTGTAAGGATCATCGCAAGTGGGACGGCGACGCACCAACTATATCATCATAAGGGTTTGTCTGGCCGGCTTTGAACATGGCGAGCGCTGTTCAGACCACTGTCGAGCTCGTTGCGATGGACGTTGACAAAACTGATGCTGGTCCGCGTAGTAAGTCGCAGGCTGCGAGAGGCAGTGTCGATCTCCCGAGGCGCGGTAATTGGCGTGTGGCCACCACGCTCGCAAACAAAGCTCAGCACTTGTCCGCTTGCTCTTCTTTAAACACTATGGCTAAGGGTGCATTATATCTCACAATGGATCTCCTGCGCCATACTAATACAGGACCACCCAGTTCCACGAAATTTCCGCCTTCTCGAAGAACTTGAGAAGGGCGAGAAAGGTATCGGCGATGGCTCCTGCTCGTATGGGTTGGAAGATAGCGAAGATATCATGATGAGCAATTGGAATGGAACCATCATTGGCCCCGGTCATGTCAGTCCCTGCTCCAACGCACCCCCGATCTGCGACATCACAAGCTAATCTCGTGCTGCAGACTGTACACGAGAACCGCATCTACAGCCTTAAGATTCACTGTGGCGACTCGTATCCGGAAAAGCCACCCACTGTGCAGTTCCTGTCTCGTGTTAACCTACCCTTCGTCAACCAGACAGATGGCAAGGTTGATCCTGCCAAACTCAACGTCCTCGCCCAGTGGGGGAAGGATAGCAGCATAGAGACCATCTTGGTTGGTATCAGGAGGTGAAACGTTCTCCCGCACCTTGTTTCAGATACCTAATGTTCTCGTATAGGGAGATGGGGTCTTTCAATAACAGAAAACTACCCCAACCACCAGAAGGCAGCACGTTTTAAGGCGATTGTCTGGTATCGTCGGACATTGACGCATTGGATGAGGAACAATAACTAGAAAAGGAATCCAAGCCGCAAACAGCACATCTGTCGTCATAAGATGGGCTCCTACCATTAATCCCGCAACCTGTTTTGTTTTTTTCTCTAGTGAATTTCTATTCCCCTTGCACAAATTTTGATATCATCGGGTTGGACTTGCCTGCAGTCTGGAGTCCTAACCATCTTTTTCAGCCGGGTGGGTTTGAAAATGCATCGTTAACTTGATTTTGGGCCCCCAACCACTATCCGACCAATTTTTCCTATGATTGGTGGCCAAGTTAGCGACTACTCGTTATCCCCGTTAAATTTGGTACTCTACCATATGAAGGATACTACCAGCTACAGAACCATTCCATGAGATCCCCGACTACTGATCGCTGCTTCGGCCCGACAGCTCACTGAGCAAGTCTCACATTAAAGGACTAGTGCTTGTGTCGCGTGGTTACCGGATACTGGTGAATCCTCCGCTGGGAATCAGGATAAAAGGTCAGTGGTGGGTTACAACATTGGATCCTTTGTCCCTGCCGCGTCGTTGCACTGCTAGGATGCCCAGATGCATCATTCTCTCGGCCAGGACCGGGTGATTGGCGATTAACCTCTAACTTGGCGTACTATTTTCTCTCTGTATGACCAGACCTGCCCCGAGGTTTTTTCCTCCGGCTCTTGCGCGCCGCTGTCATTCCTGTGGCATTAGATTTCCCTCCCCCTCTCCCTGTCAAGTTTCCCTCATACCCCCGGTCTGAAAACCTTGCTTTCCAAAACAAACCTTCAATCCCTCCCTAGCCGTATTCGCATATGAACGTCTCGGACAATCCGTTCAAGGCAGCTCCAACTTCCCATATTTTATCTACGTGCGCTGTGATTTCGTGTAATTTTTTTGCAGGACTCTCACACGGGGTACATATGACGTGTTCACTGATTCCTTTAGTCATGACGATGAACATTCATTGCACAGAGATGCTGCTATGGGGCCCTATCTCCAAAATTTACCATTTTATTTCGTTTGTACACGAGGAAAAATCACAACTTCGGATTGTCATCAGTTATAGTTACAGTTTTGGTGCGTACCGTCGACTGCCTCATTCTCTTTGTACCTGTACCACAGAATACAATTGGTCAAATATCCGGTGCCTATGTAACGTAGGTTCGACCAAGTACAACGCGCCTGTGTATACTAGAGCCTTATCGTAACGGTATGGCATGAAAAAGCATGTCATCATCCGAACCATCTTAAATCATACACCCACCCCCAAAACGTACTCAGACACAAAGTCAAGAACGCGAGCAATTGAGGGTAATGTACGACATATGTAATTTCGTGTCGAAATCATGTCCATGTACGTATGCGGGTACTAGGAAGCATTGAATGACTGGCATTGCAATCGCGAAAAAGTATCAACTTCAGAAAAGACGAAGTATTATTACAGTCGCCAATATGGCGTGAAACAACAGCACACTGACCGGAAAGTAAAAGAGGGACCCCAACGAGTATCATTGAACCCGTCTCTGCAAATACCTTGCACGGGCCCGTTCCATCGACTCGCGAAGCTCAGGACTATGCCACGCGCTCTCGTCCTCTTCGAAATTCGATACGATCGGGGCCAACATGTCCGACTCGACTGACAGTCCACAGGCGGTACGGCGGGGTGAACTCGACGCCGTGAGCTCTCCGTGCGCAGATCGTCCAAGTGAATAATGGGCCGAGTCGGGCTCAAAGCGACGCTTTCGTGGGGATGAGCTGTTGGGGGGTGATATGGGGTATGAAGAGTAGGAAGGCGCGAGGAAGATGTCGCGGGGTCTGTGGGCGCGACGGAGTGACCGGACAGAGCCTCGACGAGATATGGAAAGACCGGCAGTTGATGGACCGGACTGATCATCCCGTTCTTCTACCCAAGCCTCAGAGCCGTCGTCGACCTCGTCCTCTTTGGCGTCACTCATGACTACGATCTGGCGACCGAGGGCTTTTTGGCCTTCTTGAATGAGACGGGTAAGATGATCGCCTATCCGATCCATATCATTGGCCTCGGGCTCGGATTCTGACTCAACGCCGTCCGTGTGGTGGTGCACACGGATATAGTCGAGTTCTGGTTGGGGAGAGGTACATGCGGGTGATGTACTACGGGGAGGAGTGAAGGCTTGTGGTCTTGCGCGAGGCTTGCGGTGGTGGCACCCGACAGAGCGCCGTACAGACGATGAGGTCGGACGGGGCTTGCGCACCTTATGAGATGTCGTAGTATCGATCTGTTTGGGTTGTATAGTGTGAAACGAAGTAAATGACAACAAAAAACCTACTGAATCGGGAACGACGGGATTCCAGTCACCGCGTTGATAAGGGGGAGGTGGAGGAAATTGGTCAGGCCGTCTACCCCGGTCCCGCCAGCTACGGCGTTGTTAGGCGATTCAAGAATGGGCTCGGACCAACTCGAACACGCACAGTCGATATACGGTGAGACCAACGGCGGTGCCAATCAGGGCAGCGCTCAGCGCTGTAGACACGATCGAACCGGCGAGGGTACGGCGCCGCTTCGCGGGAGGTAGTTCTACATGGATATCGATGAACAAGTTGCAGGTGAATAGCATGAACGAAAGTGACTGAACGACAGGTATATAGGAATGGAAAAAAATGGGTTGTTTTTCGTGAAATAGGGTGGCGACCGGCTGGCGCACGTGGAATGTGAAGCGGGGTTACATACACGGAGGATGTGATGGGGGACAAGTGGAAGATGGAGAGGAACACATACCTGCGATCATTTCTTCGGCCTCCTCTTCTGGCTCACGGAGGGGCATGTCCCTGTATTTCGCAGGTGTATCGAGATAGCCGGCGGTGGACGCGGCGTAGGTGGCGGCGTGGCTCGGCTCTGGCACGGACGGTATCCAGCCCCTCTTGCGGGCAAGGGGGGCGGGTGGGGAAAGGGAATTTGCGGGAATAAATCTTGGGGGAGGAAGGGACGCAAGCTGACGAGATATAGAACCACCTTGGGTCCGGGATGGCGCCAGACGTGGGTTGGGCTTGGCCAAAAACGGGTTATACAGTCCGGGGACGTTGAGAGTGAATGTGAACGGGAAATACATTACGATTCGTGAGGAGACGTAGGGAGAGAAGAGAGTGAGTATGGAAGGGACGCGCCTTATCGTCCGTCGCCAACATGCACCCGCAACACACCGTGGGGAAAACCTGCCTGTTTTGCTCTCCCTACAGTCTATCTACGCAGCGCCCACTATGTACAGTCACCGACGGAGGCGTAGCCGAAACGCATTCTTGGATGCCCTCGAGTGCGTATCTAGATAGGCCTCATAGAACCCCGCGATGAACTCCTCCGCCTTGAATCCAAATCGGTTGTACAGCAGCTGAGATACAGACGTGCAGGCACCAATCACCAATCATCTCAGAGAAAAAAGTAACGCACCATCGCTGGATTATTAGCAGAAACGTGGAGGGTAATGTCCCGGTGTGGGTGGAGTGCAATGAGATGATACAACATCGTCCTGGAAGAGTACTATTGTCGGCACCAGCTGGCTGAAACAAAAAGAAGCATACGTCGCCATCTGCGCATTCTCCCAACCAGCTCTGACAGCCAGGTACGTAATGTACGTTTCTTGGGGCGAACTCAAGAACGCAGCACCGACGACGAGATGGCCGTACATGGCGATCACCGTACACCGCTCCGGAGCATAGTGCAAGGCGTCGCTGACTAGCATGCAGTCAGCGATCAAGTTCACACGGAAAAGCACAGAATCAGCAGGAAAGTATTCTGACCATCAATACCCTCCCAAAAGACCCGTGCCAATAGGTCGTGTACCTGGCACAGATGAGATGGCCGGAGAGAGACGTAGGTGATGGGACTACGCGGTCTTTCGGATTGGTCCCTCTCCGGACTTGCGGAACGACGGTGTTAGCATGACAGTCACGGACACACATAGTTGTATGAATGTGTCGACTAACTGGGCAAGCGCGTAGTGGGCACGAATGTCATCTATGAGCAGTGTCCAGGGCGGACGCGACTCCCAGTCCACCGCGATCAGCCCGGGTGGCATTGGTGGTACGTACCCATAGACACGGGCGGCGAACGAGTGTTCGTATCGGGTGGTTTGAATTGCCTGGAGCCCATCGAGCACTGCATGTGGGACGGGCACGGAGGGCGGGACATCGAGTGGGGTCAGTGTCGTCGGCGTACCGACATCCAACGAAAGCGGTTCTCTTATACCCGCTCTCCGTCTCTCCTGTCGACAAATGGATAGCGTCCATCGACCTATTTTCCAGTTCACAACGACACCTACCTGCTGCAACCGCAACTTTCGTAACACAACCCATTCAGACGGAGACGTCACACGCCCCGCCACGCGCTGTTTTGCCAACGCCAAGATCCTCTCGGTCTCAAAGCGGGAGAGCGGACGGAGGAGTTCATCCACGCCTCTGTTGTCTTCCTGACAGACCGAGTGACCCATCCCCAAGCACATACGTGGACATCAGCACCATGCCGGCGATATCAGCGCAGCAGACGTACGGAAAGCGCGTCCTTGGAGGACTGGGCCCACAGAGATTGTCGTGCCTCGAGGTACTCCGGAAGCAGCCCCTCCATCATCAACCCGAACCCATCGTCTTCGCTCTGGTTCCCGGCCTCGTGCACCACGTCAGGCACTGTGCGAATGGTCAAACCGTGTTGAAGCGCATCAAGGAGCCCAGAGAGGGACGTGGATGCTCGAGTGGCACAGTGTCCAGCAGCGGTGGCCTTTCCAGTATTGGTTTTGCGGCGTTTAGCACGACGAGGTTTAGTCTGGGAGCATGCGTGGGGCAGTGAGCACCAGAAGAAGGATTGAAATGGTCAGGGTATGCGAAGCACCTCCATGTATGCTTCGTCTTCGCCGTCGGATGGGCTCCATGGCGAGTTTGCAGAGCGCATGGTTCTTTTCCTCGTTAGGTCTCCACAACTCGTTCGACTATGCGACCCCGATTTCTGGTTGTCGTCGGCCTGACTCGAATACTCGAACACCGGGAAACACGTCCGGAGCAGCGTGCTGGGTTATAGCTAATGACACTTGCTTCCGCATTGATACATTTCGTCACATTATTGGAGTGCCAAAAGAGATCCTTATTGCTAGAGGGGAATGCATAGCAAAACAAGGTAGACCGAACCAGTCCGTATTCAAGGGAGCAGGGAAACAAGTCGTATGACACGACATGCATCAAACCCAGTAAACAACATCCAAGATCAGAAAGCGAAAGGAGCAGTGAGATAGCATGCAAGCTGACGCAAAAGAAGCTGTCAAAACATAATAGTTGGCCAACATTCACAGATGCGTCACGGCCTTGGAGTCCAATGGCATTCCTGAGTCGTCTGTCAGACATATAGAGCGCGGTGTGAAACAACACGCACCAGAAGGATCGATGTTGTTGCGAGCAAGGATTTGGTTGTGGCGGATCAACCTTGCTTGATCAAAGCTAATACACGCCGATCGCATCAGTACCCTATACATACAGCGGGATGAGGAATGTACCTGACACGCTCTCGTCGCATGATCTCCAGCACCTCTTGCGTGCCGCGCTCGTCAAGACCGGCTCGCGAGTCGCCGTCGTTGATGTTGGCCTCTATGTCGAACATCACCGATGTCAAGCCAGCCTCGGCTTGACCGGAGAATGTGGACAAGGGGGTGTACTGATGGAGGCCGAGCAAGGACTTGATCTTCGTGGGTACATGGGGTAGCACGGCGGCACGATAGTGGTATCCCACTGATGGCACGGGGATAGGGGAGGATTCAGAGAAGTGCTGCGGCGCTCAAGTGGATGATGCTTACGCATTACCAGTAGCGCGAGGGAGGCGAAGAGGGAGATGTAGAAGAACATAGCGAGTCTGTAGACGAGTATTTGAGCGGGGAAAGGTAACGAGACGATTGAGCAAGTAAGTTACGTCCTGGATGGCTTGGACTGCGGACGGAGGGCGTGCTCACAGCCATCAATATGGTCACGTGATGGGAGGCAGGCGTAGTCGCCTGGTGCAAGACTCTTTGCATCATGTTAATCCCATCAGCTACTAGAGTCAGATGTGTTCGTTATACGACACCCTGCAGGCAAGTAAACAAAAAACGCGCTCGACTCTGTGCATGCTTATCGCCTTTGTAGGCAGAATTCTGTCCACCCCTGGACACCTCGCTCCTCGCTGCCTTTATCGCAGACTTGGACTTGAGCGAATCCCCATCGTCATCCAACGAGCGCCAGCTCGACGCACTCCGCGTCACCCTCAAGGAACTTTCATGCCAGGCCACAGAACAGCAAGAGCATGAGCTCGCCAACGAACTTGACTCGGCCATCCTCTCCCCTTTCTGCCTGACCACAGACGAATCCAACAGTAACAGTTGTCCCGACTTCTGTGCCGAAACGACCGGATCCTCGACCACTTCCGGTTCTTCCACCATCTCACACCAGTCCTTCAGCTCTCCCTTCGGTTTTTTATGGGCCGCGTTGCCACACATACCACCATCGCGACTCAGACACGCGCTTAGCAAGGCAGGCACGCGCGATGAGGACCACGTGGACATGGAATCTGTCGTAGAAACGCTCTTAACCAACGAGTTCATCCGTGAACTCGAAGAACGCGGCTTGGATGCACTCGTCGATGACGAGTCTCCGTCCTCATATACGCTTAATGACGTCCAATGGAAACGTGCCGAATCGAAAAAGAAATCCACCCCGTTCAACGGAAAGGCTGCAAAGAAGAAAAACGCCCGTAGCAATACCATCACCCTCGTCGATGTCCGCCAAAGGCACCACCTTTCATCCCCCGTACCTGCTACACCACCAGCACCCGACCCATGGACGCAGCTCTCCTCCCTCTCTGAATACCTCGCGACGCTCCTATCACCACACTCTGCGTCTTTCTTCCTGTCCCACTTCCACTCGCCAAATTACTCGTCGCCTGCAATGGCCCTCCGTGCCGCACTCTCGTCCATCGCGGACACCCAGAACAAATCGCCGTCTGACACCACCACGTCCCTTTTCACCATGCTCGACGTCCTCTGTGATTCCCCCACGTACGTTTCTCTCGATAATGAACAGCGTTCGTCCCTCTACTCCGATGCCGAGCTCGCCCTCCGTGCTACACTTGGACGCGCAGACAACGCGATCGACATCGTATGGCTCCTCCTCGACCTCGACCTCGACTTCGAATCCGGAGCCCTTGCTATGGGCGTGTACCACGTCCCCCAATCCCCCTTTTCGCCCAGCCCCTCTTCCGCTTGGCCCTCTCCATCCACCATGTCGCCACATTCTACGGGCCGCGACCGAAGTAACAGTGCCAGCGCGGCAACACGTCAACTCCGGAGCGGCCCACCACCGGTCCTACCCCCGCCGACGTCGAAGCGGAAGAGTATAACCTCTTCCCAGGGAACGTCCCCGACAACTATTGCATCGCAATCATTCCAGTGGCAAACGGTGCCTCAAAAACCGCCCAAAGGCCCACATCCACTTGCACTCCATATACCTGCATACGATGCCACTAACCGGAGCCGATATCTGGCGGTGTCAGGGAAGGTCCGAGGGACAGGAAGCGGGATGGGTAAAGGTGGCACAGGCGGCGTGGGCGAGGTGATGCGACCCGACTCGGGACAGCGCATGGTAGCAAATATGAAAAAGCGTGATGAAATGCTGAGAGAGGCATCCAAGGCGTGGAACAGGGGGAACGCTAAAACGCGAGGTGGGGATGTCGCGATGTATTTTGCAGAACGGGTACGTGTGGTTTGCATTTTTATCTTATCTTCCTTCCTTCCCGTCCCCCTCCCTCTCTTGGTGTGGGTTTGTTGACTCCCTCTCTTTTCTCGCGCCGATCGACAGGCGCGCGAGTTCCATGAATTGGCACGACGCGAGAGACTCGACGAAGCGCGGATTATGGTCGAGTCAAAACGGTACGTGTAATTCTTCTGGAATCTTTTCGTCTCCAATGTGGCTCGCTGGTCGATATGAACCCGTGCCGGCCCTTCCCCTCCTCCCCGCTGACTTGACGCAGTTCCGCAGCTTCAGACCGCAACACCATCGATCTCCACGGTACCTCCATCGCCGAAGCTATCGTTATCGTCAAAGAGATCCTCGAACGTGAGACATGTTCCCCTGGTAAGTTCCTGTCCTCCATCCTATTTCCCATGTCCCGTGCTCCTCCTCTGTCACCCGTCCATCTGACAAATGTTCCACCCGTTCGCATCGCTGGATTCTTCTTCTTTGTTTTGGAAACGCTTCAGCAAACCCTTTGAGAATCATCACCGGTCGCGGGACACACTCTGCGAATGGTGTCAGCGTCTTAAAACCTGCTGTTCGGAATGCGCTCGTGCGGAATGGCTGGAACATCGGTGTGTGGGACGGTGGGCTCGTTGTGCGTGGGCGCGCCTAGACAGCCGATGTTATTGTCGATTCACCGTTTCATTCGCGACGACGGATCCCAACCGAGGTCCCCTTCGGGGCTTCGCCCACGGCCCTCCACTTGCGTGGATGCGCCCGAATCTATGTATATGCTGTACGTCGTTTCGTTCATCGGTCTTGTTCGTCGTGCATTGGACAGGTTTGTACGTGTACGTATTGCTTTTCTGTTGGTCCGATACCTGGTTAGTTGCAAGGTGCTTTCCGTGCTACCCCCTTGTTCTCTTGGATATTTTACCGTTATCGTCATGTACGAATAGTATGCGATCGGAAGACTAACTGTCTGGGAATTGGTGTAATAACAGCTTTGATAGCAATATCACTGTCTCCGTAGCGAATCCATACAGGTTCACAGTGCAACGTAGTGGAAACACAGTACTGCTGCCACGCTGCCGAAAGAGCAGCCAGTCCTTTCCATGGGCTTCAAACGCCACCCAAGATAGACGAAACATCACAAGAATGAAATGCAGCAAGTGTTGTTCATGCATCATGCATCATGAGCCAAGAAAACGATAGCCGTGCATGGAAAACAGCATTGGAGCGCCAGTCAATGCAGGCACGATGGATGCTAGGAAGGCTAAAGAAAAAAAGCTTAAAAAATAACGATACGCCGCCATCCCCACCGGTTTACCGCCTCCTCAGACCTGGTCGGCGTGGAGGACTCAGGTGCAAGGCGGGCCACAAGCCACCTAAATTCATTTCGTCAGCTTCGGCATCTTTCCCGGACTGAGGCACCGCAAGACCAAGGTATTCCAAGTCCTCGATCCAGGCACCCTTTAACAGTAACTCGTCTTCGTCCTCATCTTCAAATCCGGACTGGACAGTCACAAGCCCGGTGGTGGGTGCACCTCTGGTCGCTCGACCAGGTAGCCCTGAAGCTTTGGTCGCAAGTTTCGAGTCCGGGCCAACGATCGTTCCGGAGCGAGTGCGTCGCATGTTGGATGGAAAGGAAATGGTCGTTCCAGAGGCAACGCTGGACGAACAAACGCCATTTTTCGCAAAGTCGGATGCACGAATGGTGCCCGCGCGATTCCGAGTATGCCCCCGTCTGACAGATTTCTTTATGGCTGGCTCGGCGACAGCGAGCATGTCCCGCAAAGAACGTGAATAGGTTTGAAGCCGGATAGAGGTAGATGGACGATGCATTTCTCCGTCCGAGTGCGTGTCCGCATCACCTGCTCCGGACACAGTTAATAAATGACAACCTACTCAGCTGGGCAGCAACCATGGAAATGTATGCGTTCAACGATGCGAGACCAAGAGATAGTGCATAAAAGTGGCCTGGAACAATCAAACGACCGTATTGCTCGGGAAACATACCACAGATGTCCATTGACCGAAACTCCAGCGCCAAGTCTGATCCAGGGCTTGAAGGGGAACAAACAGTTGTCTTGGGTAGAGGGGGCGGTGAAGCCAGCGTGGCAGGACTCCTACATGTAAGGATGTCCTCCGAGTTAAGTGCTTTGATGGCTGCAGCCGACGCAGGGGGGGAGGGCAAGTCAGAAACGAAGATGTCATGTCCTGCGACGAATGATCCAGTTAAAGCGCAATCTGCTAGTGACCTCTCGGCAGGTTCACAATGAGCAAGAGCTTGAGAGGCAACACAACCGAACGCGTCGTTTCGGCTGGTGGCATGGCCCGTTCCACCATTGTTTATAGCAGGAAGCGACCCGATCGTAAACTCGTCGGAAGATGAGAATATACTGTTCCTGGATAGGTGAATAGCCTGACGTCGCGGGGGTACTGTACCGTCCATCATTTCGACATCAAGACTTTTGGTGGGATCCTTGGGGAGAGATAAAGAAGGGAAATTTTCTGTCCTTTTCTGCTGCCCGCGTAGGTGGGGCAACTTTCGCGGTCGGGATACTGCCGGAGTCGAGCAAGATTGGGGTCGATCAACATAAAACGAGGCATTGCCATGAACAGATCCACCAGGCGACGGAACTTCATCATAATCATCAAACGTACGGGAGAACGCTTCGGGAGGTGCAATCCAGTCTTCCTGCGCGAATTGAGGGCGCATATACGCAGCCGAGGGGCTCGAGAGATAGCGCTGGTGTTTGACATGCCTGGCAGGAGGTTCCCTGTTCGCATCCTTGAGTGACACTGTAGAACCTTTCCGCGAAATTCGTCGGGCTTCTTCTTTGAAAACACTTGGATGGATACGAGACTTCGTAATAAGGGAGCTACGGGAAACTCGTCGGGAGGATCGTCCTCTCACTTTATGCTTGGGAGACGGGGCAGTCGAACCCGGACGGCTACTGAACGGCGATGCGAGAGCATAGGAATGTACGCCATTTTCTTTGAGACTCCTGGAACTGGTACGAGGGATGAAACGCTTGGCGACAGGGACTGGCGACAACTGCTCTGTCACCAACGGATCTACGACAACCGATTCGTGAACAGATTTCGAGGGGAATGGTGTTTTAAACGCGGTATTTTCCGTTGGGGACACGTCGGAGGGAAGGTTGGTGGGCTCGACACTCGAGACACGTTCTTGGGTACGCTTGATCCTCTTCGCGAGGTGTTCTCTAACATGCTCAACATTTTTATCCTCCAACTGATCCGAGAGGGCAGCACGGCAAGATCGTTTGAGCATGCGACGGACCATGTGTGTGCGAGTAAGATCGTCTATCTCCGGCGGAAGGACCTCCAGCGGGGATGACAGCAGCTTCTTGCCCGCATGCTGGACACGTCTCCTTTTGTGAGCATAAGTCACTCTGACAGACTGTCTACCGGACATGCCGGGGCCCAATGAAACCGACAGCGGACGCCGTCGATGGCAAGGAGATGGATGCGCAGACGAAAGAGTCGACCGGTGGAACGAGCTTCCTTATAAGTAAAGTTTGGAAGTTATGTAATATTACAATGTTGACTCGCTAAGTACATCTCTCGTGGTTGTGCTCACGGGGCAGTCAACAGGTCTCCATCTGACTACTACCGACTCAGCGCCTTCTTGATTATTATCATTGTGAGCGTACGCAACGACTACAGTGATCGTGTTTGCCAAACGTTGGCACAATCGTTCACGAGGCGTATTCGCTTGCAAAAGGATACCGTTAGTGTCTCAAAGAATTGCTTCCAACGTAGCTGCGGTATCCCTTGCCAGCTCTTCCAGCAGTAATGAAGCCAGACAAAATGAGGTGGGGTGACGGCGTTGGACGAGGAAGAAGTGAACGAGACCAGTGCCAACCCTGATTCGGGGCGCCAAAGCCGGGAGCTCCATGCTACCTGTGGCGCTCGGGGGTTGCTAGAGGGCAGAAGCAAGTCTTTCATTCCGCCCTGGACCAGGGGGGCGGTGAGAGCGTGGGCTTATTGACGAAACACAGCGTTCGGCCATATACTGACCCGGAGGAGGCTGGATCCAGGTTGGGCAGGGGGCATTGGAAGGGTCTGCTTGCCATGTTACATTTGATGTGGACGTTGTCATGGAGCACGCGCGAGTATGTGTCTCCTCGCCGTGGAATTGGGTCAGCTGGATACCCTGGCGCGGCAGACGTGAAATTTGAGAAGTAGGGATGAACGGAGATAAGTGTAGCCCCCTTAGGGTCTATCACTAGGGTGGGTTGCCATTCAAGGCTCTCGTGGCTTTTGCGTGGCCTCCATGCTACCGACGCTGGACGATTCTGGGACGGGGACCGTCGCCGGACCCTGCACTCGTTCACGGTGCGGACTTCCCCACCAGATATCAGTGCAGATCTGGGCGGACGGCTCGGCTTCCCACGTGAGGCAGGCTCGTCGCTGCACCCACGGCGGTCGCAGCTAGAAAGGCCCTGCACGTAATCAAGGGCTCGCGTACGGGGGCGTACCAAGGTACCAGATTACCTCCGCGTGGCGCTTTGCTCACATTTCTTGACCCTCGACCGCGTTGCGACGGAGTGAATGTAACTCGGGATAGCATTGCGTGTGCCAGCACTTACGGGGAGCGGGCGTTTTGAGCCCTATGAGTTGACCCTGATGCACAGGATCCGCGCCCATTCCCATGAGTTTCTATCGACCAGCGAGTTCTTTGCAACACGACGTGTGGGAAGATCTTCGGGGACGGCCCAGCTCATACCGCGACCGGTGACTGAGGTCTTCCCTTCGTAGTGCCCGCGCGGTAGCACGCTTTGGGATGATAGCGGGTTGCCACTGCAGAAACCCTCCGCAAGGGGGCCCCTCAGTCAAACTAGGGACTGGGAGTATCGAGTAAGCTTTTCTTCTCGGCGGGGATAGTAGGGGGGTCATCGACTTTCTTTTTTCATTGGTCATCGTTCTCAAAGGGCTTGCTCGCGGAGGGGAGTGGGTACCGACTGCAGGTAGTGACGTTATAAGCACCCCTCCGGCACAATTGACTTGCATCTGGGGCTGTTCGGGGCTAAAGTGGCGGAGGCACATAAACCTGTCGACCCACATAGATGGTCATTCTTGGAAGTCGACAGAAACATCCGCTCGCTTGGACTATATCAATCAATCGTAACGGAACATTCAAGAGCGATACAGATCAACTGCTAGAGTAGCACTCCAAACACCGGTAAAACCAGAGGTTCAGGCAGCGGGAAACAAATGTATCTAGAATTACGCAGCATCAGCAGTATCGACCGTATCGTCCTCCGTTTTCCACCGCAGATTCGATTCGTAAAACATGATGAGCTGGACCAGACAAATAATCAGTATACCAGCTAAACCTTCGCATGCGAGCGCGGACCTTCTGGGGGAACTTTTCGGCGCAGATGCGAGAGTTCTCGCGCACACGCTTCTTGTCTTTTTTCCTAACACCGCCGTAAGCGAAAAGAAACAGGACACAGGCGAGTGGCTCACAAAGTGAAGAACACCTGGAGCTCACCATCATCTTCGCGTTCAACCGTGTCAACCGACTCTATCAGTTCCTCCCATGAGGGGACCTTCATGTGCTTCGTCATGTTACCAATCATCTCCTCGTCTGATTCTTGCTTGTCATCCTGCCGAGAAAGCCCATTGCTCTTACGAGGCTTTTTCTTTGCCCTCTGCTCACCCTCATCTTCGTCTCGAGCCTCCAGTTTGTCTGATGGCAACTCATCTTTCTTGGATCTGACACGCTTCTTTGCAAAACTATCTGGTTCAGCAGATGACTCCAAATCAGCGAGGGACTTCCTCGGGAGTTTCTCGATGGACTTGAGCTTTGACTTGACAGGCTCTGACTTGCGGGGGCCAGTTTTACTCTTCTTCCTCTCTGCCCAGAACTTGTCGATAAGCTCTCTTGCATTTCTAAGAGGGAATCAGTGACGTAGTGGTTGGAAACACAAACTCAGACCACATACTCCGCATCTCCTTCATCTACCCAGCTGTTATGCTCATCCTCATAGTTTTTCCACTTGACAAAATACCCCATCCGACCCTTTCGTCGCGGGAGACACGCCAACGGTCTGTGATCATGAAGGAACGGCGAGTAACAAAGGGACTCACCCCGGGGAACTGACCTTTCTTCGCGTCGAGGATTTTTTCTATTTCATATTCCTCTTCCTCCTTCTCCTCCTCACCCTCTCCCGCAGTCTCCTCGGGTTCCTCGTTCACCTCGTTCACCACCTCTTCCATGTCGGACTCAGAGGCAGACACCGCGCGTCGTTTCTTTGCAGCATAAGTTCTCTTCGTCGACCCAGCCTGAATTCGCTCGCTCTCGCTTTCGGAAGTCAATTCAGCGGCGCGGGGCATCTCTGTCTGCAATTTCGCGCGACGAGCTGCAGGGTCGAATGTCTACGAACACGAGTGTTGCGAACCCAGCGATGGCGCGCTGGTGGCACCAATGCCAGTCGTGGGAACTCGATTCAGTTCCAGCGCGCAATACAACCCCCACATCCAAATTAGGAAAGAACACCCCTCGAAGCCAACAGACTGCAGCCAAGCATCTATGATACTATTGTGAGGTCTATAGTTCATGGAATACAATAGATAAAGACATAAAAATTATATGGAGAAGTGGGGAAAAACCTTGCCTTGAATACGCAAGAAGAATTTGAGGGTCTGTCACAAAGCTTTGTATGCCAGAGAGATGCCGGCGTGAAAAGCACGGATGCAAAATTTCTCCCGGTGACTTTGGAGGGTCGTCACACATTGTCACATTCCTCTTTAGATCTCCGCTGATCACTAGGTGGCTGCCGTGGTAGGCATTTGCATGCGGCAGGCGTGTCACTAACCCAAAGCTTGAGAATTATTGTGCCGACAAGCCGGTCTTAAGATTTCACATTCCGACTGGTCCTGTCACGCTGGTACTCTCGTCCTGCCTCTGAGATCATCTCGCCAATCAAAATGGATCCACAGCCTGTATGACCTCGGAAAAATGTTCCAAACAGTCCAATGTATCTCTAGTATAACCCAAATGAAGAGCATAATGTTAAATGCGATACTTCTCTTTCCCGAGTACTTGCAATGTTGGCTGTCTGCCCCATTAGAGATCTGATGGACTCGTTGCTTGTGCATCTTTCATCGAAAAAACCAGACAAATATCTTGATTACACTTATACTAACCTATAAGTAAGATAAGAGGCCTCCTGCATCATTGTTGCGTATACTGCAACACTGTTTGCACCTCTGTGTCAATTTGCAACTCCGGTGCAGCGATAGTATGGCTGTACAGTTGGCCGTCACGATATATTGCAGCGCGCGTGTCCCAGTGCACCGCACATAGACTGCCAGGCTGTGTCCCTTTCGGGTCGGGCTGCTTGACAACAACACTCGGGAACTGGTGATCCGGCAGAAGCGATGCTCGAGGGATGATCTTAACATCGCTGTTGCGAAGAAGTGGCAGTAGCACAAGTTTTGTCAAGGGACACACTGTCAGAAACAAGGGCTATGAAAATTATATCAGTCACCCTATCTCCGGGATGGACTCGCACTCCGTCCACGCGCTTCTCTCCCTCTGCCTTTCTTCGGCCCCGAGGGTGGTGGCCGCACAAACGCGTAGTCACATTGTATGATCTGTTCCAGCAATGGTGTCCCTGATGCGCCATCAATGGCTGCCTGCGCTTCTGCCATGGTCTCATACTCGACTAGCGCATAGCCCTGATTTTCGTACGCGTCAGTGGGCGTGCCGCGGCTCCGATACACACATTACGCGCCTTGACATAGCCCGTGCGGCGATCCAGGTTGAGATGCAGATTTTTTATTTCGCCGAACTCGGCAAATTTGTCAGTGACATCCTCCTCTGTCGCCTCTTCGTGGACGTTGGTGACCAAGACGATCCATCCCTCTACAGCTATGCATTGCAAAACGGACATCAGCAAGGCGCGGCAGGAAGCGCACATGAGGGCAGGGAGGTGAGACATACAACGGGCAGCTCGGGTGTCCAAGTCCTTAACATGAGAAGACTCGACCCTATCGTAAGTAGCCTCTGCATTCACTGCACCATCGTTTCCACCTAATGCGGCAGAAATGCGATGTGATCAAGCCGAAGGGGAGATGGGTGGATAAGAACTTGCCTGCTGTGTTCTGGAATCCTCTGCCTCTGCGTCTCACGGTGCCTGCATTGGCAACTGGTAGGGGTGTCAGGGAACACATAACTAGGGTCGATTTAAAAACGGACCCTCATCGATGTTCATTTCATCGTCGGACATGGTGGTACTGGACGGTGGTAGCAAGTTTATGTGACAGGTGTGACAGGTAGAATGAGGAGGGACGAAAAAAAATTGTCATGTGTTCTCGGGGTCCGTCA
Source organism: Pulveroboletus ravenelii (assembly GCA_038090235.1). Classification (NCBI taxonomy): domain Eukaryota; kingdom Fungi; phylum Basidiomycota; class Agaricomycetes; order Boletales; family Boletaceae; genus Pulveroboletus; species Pulveroboletus ravenelii. The sequence goes on from JBBPMH010000035.1 coordinate 34,596, forward strand.
GGGATCACGGAGGGCGTTGACCTCCCCTCAGTGAAGAGCGACCAGCTATTCAGTTTTGTAACGTAAGTAACATCGCCCATAATAAGCTTTTCCCTGCTCCAGCTCAGTGCGCCGAACAGAGCTGAGCGGGCGCATCGGACCCGCAATTAATTGTATTCGCGCTCAGTGACCCGCCCCAAGTCGTATGATTGTTTCGTCGTCCCTTGCCAAAAATTCTTCCGTACTCCCCGAAACGAGTGGCATTGACCTGATGTTTCAATTACTTAAGCAGGCCTTTAGGGAGACCCCATGACGACTCCAGCTCTCCATGACGGTTCCTCACTGAGGTTGCCTTCAGTCGTCGCTTCCGTCAACGCTGAGTGCATTCACGTACGTACCCCCACTTTCAAGTTAACGGCAGCTCAAGCTGTCACGCCCAATCTTGAAAGTGTGCCTGGTTGGATCTTAGAACACTGCCCCATCGAGATCTCGGTCTCCCATTGACGACCTTATGAGCAAATCTACTAGTTTTCCCGAGGCGCAACCTTTTTTTTTCCTTCTCACACACCAAACGTGCTTCGCGACGCGTTCCTTAGCCAAGGGCGGAGTTGCTCATTGTCGAAGGTATTTAAACCCGACCGGTCTAGCGGTGATCTCCAGTGGTACCAGCTCTTCTCCCGCCCTCAAAGAACTCGTCTCTCATCTCCACCACGTGCGAACATGAACCCTGCCCCTCTCATTAACCACCCTTGCACGGTTTGCTGCCGGCCGACCTCCATGTGGTGCAGCCGCTGCCAAACGGCGTGGTATTGTACCCCGGAACACCTCCAAAGCGTGAGCATGCTTCTTCCTTGTCACGCGACTTGTGAAATGATCTCACGCGGTACACCCATCTCGTCAGGACTGGCCGCGCCATCGCAAGGAATGTGTCCCGGCGGCCCACGCGCAAAATTACAATATCATCGCCACTCCACCACCGGCAGAGCAGCAGTTAATTATGGTGTCTGCCATTCTCTTCTCTCCCGAGGAAGGTGTGTTTCAGATTTGATGCATCAGGTGCGCGTATATGAATGCCGTTACCTATGCTCCGTAGAGCGCCCAAGGATCATCACCGTCAAGTGCCGGCCGTCACAGGCTCCGTCGCAAGGCATTTGCCCTCAGCCGCTCGTTAGCGGACACTTCCATGATGGTCACGCGGAGAGCATTGTCTTGACGCAGGGGCTCAACGGCGAGCCGCTCAGGTTCCCCCTCCACTTGTGGTATTCCCCGACTGCCTTGTCACGCAACACCCTCATCAACCGCGCTATCTATCATATCACCTCTGGTGCAGCTGCCAAGGCGTGGTGCGGAACTGTCGTCGTCCTCAAGTTCAATGGATCGCGAAGGCAAGGATACTCCGATGCCGGGTCGAACGATCTGCCAGCATTGTCGGCCTACTTCCTGGCCTACAAGTAAATCTATAATACATTCATATCGTATACGCGCTTAAAAATCAACTTGTGAGGGCGCCCTCCGTGTCGCCCCATATTGACGCTGATCCTTGTGTTGCAGGAAATCTAGAGATTATATAGTATTTATTTTGCTGTCCATTGTAGCCTGATTATCTCTGCCTGTCTTCCTTATTGCTATTGACCCCCGTTGATACTGTTTACCTAGCGCATCAATAAAAGGTGTGCTGTTGTACCTCCCGTTTCTTGTTACCGGTCCGATTGAGAATCTGCTTTGGTGATAAACCTGAGAAGGCAATCATTTCCATGTCTAAGATCAATACGAATGGTGGTGAATTCCTGACTGTGACTTGTGATTATCAAACCGATGACTTCGAAAGCGGAGAGGTGTTGTCCACGGCGAAGTTGAAGATAAAAAGCTTCATTCTCTGGTTGCAGAAATTACGTAAGTCACAAACATATCGCACTGATCTATTGAAGTGGCGTCCCAGAAAAAGCCGAGCCGAAAGCAAACACTCATCATGCTTCCCTTCGTGTCACTCCCGCAGCCTGTGGATCGCGACTATCATCCCACCACACGTCATCATCCGGACATTGGCGACCTCATGGATGTCGACGATCCGAACCCCATTGGGTCCAAGCTGACCTATCCGGGAGAAACGGTCACATCGGCGCACGATTCGATGCGGTGAGCGCAGCTTTGCCCCTGCATTGACCAGAACATCGCTGAAAAAAGAAGGGGGCCTCAGCGGCCATGGGACGTACGTGGACAGGGAGCAAGTCATTGCCTCTGTCGCCGGCAGTGTGGAACGGGTAAACAAATTAGTCACTGTTCGTGCCGTACGCACCAAGTGGGGCATCCTCTCCATTCCATCCACATTATTTCACATCTCCTATCTTTTTATCTCAGGTACAATCCAGAGATCGGCGACCTCGTTGTGGGACGAATCACTGAGGTCCGTCAAACCGGGTCTTGCAAGTCCAACTAATCATCACATTTGTTTGGAATAACGAAATAGGTCCAGCCAAGGCGATGGAAGGTGGACGCGGGTGGACGCCAAGAAGCGATATTAATGCTCTCGTCCGTCAATCTGCCTGGTGGTGTTCAGGCATGTTAGGTTCCTTTCCGTCTCGCACCATTGTCTCATGGCGTTTTTTTGGGGTGTCCCCCTGGATTGTAGCGCCGAAAATTGGAAAGTGACGAGCTCCAGATGCGCACCTTCTTCGAAGAAGGGGATCTCCTCGTTGCAGAGGTCCAGGCATTTTTCTCAGATGGTGCCATGTCACTACACACACGTTCACTCAAGTACGGCAAGGTGGGCCGGGTAGATGATCCTGTCAGTATTCTGGAATCTCACGATCTCCCTAGCTGCGAAACGGACAACTAGTCGTCGTCCCATCTGCCCTGATTCGGCGCCTGAAATCACATTTTATTTCACTGCCCTGCGGTGTTGATTTGATTCTTGGATTAAATGGTTACATATGGGTCAGCAAACATGTCCAAGACAGTGACCGTGGAGAAGAAGGTTTCGATGCAGAAGCCGTTTACTCCAACCAGAATGAGGTGAGTGAGGTCCCTTTGCGCCCCGTGCAGCGGTGTTCATGTGGCCTTCCCTTCAGGATATCGATTTTGCAACGCGCACCGCCATTACGCGTGTCAGCAGCATAATTTGTCTTCTAGCAAACCACTTCGTTCCGTTAACTGACACACGCCTTCTGGAAGCATATGACTGGGTGATTGAACAAGAAGTAGATACCAAGGACCTGGTCCATGGCGATGTGGGAGACGCACTCGCAGCCGTGGTAGGTAGCAATAGATAGTATTGACGTTGCACCCTACATGTCCTCGTCTTCACCATTATTGGTGGCTCCTTCATCTTCACTGCCCTCGACTTCGTTCTCATCGTGATCAGTGCTATTCTCGCCCTCGCCCTCTTCCTCCTCTTCCTCCTCTTCCTCCTCTTCCTCCTCCCCTTCCTCCCCTTCCTCTATTGTTTGGTCTGCTACATCCGCAGGTGGTGCTGGCTGCGGTGGATGATGGTGTGCCTGGCCGGTTGCCCCATTAGCCATCTTTCTCGCCTCGGCTGCGCGTTTCATTTCTTCTTTCTCTTCGTCGACAGGGAGCAACTGTTCCAAGGCAAGGTCCTTCCAGCGTAGGGCACCATTGACGCCGCCGCCACCATAACCCATGTCTTCGAACAGGGCTCGGGAGGTAGGATCGTATGGAGGTCTCGGCCGTGCAGCCGGATGTTTTATGTTTGTGGGATTACCATACGGGTAGGAAGGGTGAACCTGTGAAGGCAAAACTGGAGATGTCCGTCAACCCGGGGTGACCCTGCGCTAGCGCGTGAACAAGACACACTGTCAGAATCGTCAGGATTTGGTGGTATCATGTGCACAGGGATGTCGAGATCTGCGTGTAAAATTTTCACGGCAACCATGGAATGAGCAACGCGTAATGTCCCACCGTCGTCAGACATCTCGCCCGAGATATACTCGAGACTATCGATCGTGTCAATTACTTTGAGGTCATGCTCAGTCATATGCAGGTAACAGTACGTGAAGTCCTGCTCGTTCGATTACGGTTCAGGGTAGGGGGATGAGTGGTCATAACGACTGACTGTCATGGTGGCGCTTCCGACCGGTGTTTATTGATGCGCCCGGCCGCTGGAAAAACGCTTGACTTGCTGGTATGTCAGAGCGGGGCAGTGATCCAGGGGGCGTAAGGTTCGTTGGGATGACTCCAGCGGTGTCTCCTGTGATTGGATGGAGTGAACGGTATCTGGCCAATCCCTGGTCAGTCGAGGCCTGGACACGGTTGTGAGGAGCTGAGCCAACACTGCACTCAACGTCAATCAGGGTGAGTTGCCGCTCTAGACTAATCAACGTGGCTGTGCTTTCCAGTAATCGAACGAACTTCATACAACTCCCATATTGAACGCCCCGACGAAGATGACTGGGCTCCTGATCAGTCACGCATGGACTAGCCGTCCATCATAATTTCTCCCTTGGCGAGGTGGCCGTATTCCGGTTCGCTCGGTCATTGTGCTTGACTGATCAGTTAGTCCAGCATTTTTCTCAGAAACGTAGCCAGATCTAGCATCCTTTCAATGCGCTGTCATGTCATTTTTTTTCCGTCTTGGACCAGGCAACACTTCCCGCCGATCGGGGGTGGATCCCCCAAACACCCTAAAATAACCCTCCAAGTTTCCGACGGAAAGCGCCCGGATATCGTTGGTCACATTCTCCATTCACCTGGGCTCAAGCTTCTTGTCTGGGGATCGAGCGTAATTGGTTATCCCACAGCGATGGGAATTTCTTTTTTTCAAGGTATTGCTGCCGCATCGGTGCCGTAGCCCCATGTTCTAACATCAATTCAAGCCTAGAGATTCGGAGTGAGCCCAAATGTGGGTAGTAGTGCAGTTTGCCACCTGAGCTGACATCAGTCACACCAATGGAGTTCGCCACTTCGAAACAGGGGCCAGACAACATGGATAGTCTACCGAAAGAGAGCCACAGGGTCTTTTTGCATTGTCATCGCTGTAGGGTCCTACCGTACCAGGTACTCTGAAAAATGACAATAACGTGTAGCCTTTACGGAACTTCTCACCACATCATTTGAGACACCGATCATTGTCTTGGGCAGAACAAGCGAACGGCAAAATGGTTGTCGAAAGAGACTTTTCCTGGTACGTGAGTATGAACAACTTCAATTCATACCTTTCTGTGCCGCACGCGGCAACGGTTTACTTTGCATTGGCTCATACAGTTGTCACTTCAGGTTCACAGTGAGAGTGCACCGCCTCGGACCTATGTAACAGCCCCACCTTCACAATTGAGCCAGCGAGATAAGGCACGCTCATCCTAAGATCTATACACGCTTTTGGCGGCATATAGCGGGCAACGTATGTGTTCGCGTGCCCTTGATTGGTCCTCCGAACGACCCCTGTTTCAGCCTCCATCCACTAAATAAGGTCCCAGTGGCGGGCTCTGACATGTGCGCTCTGTCCACTTCACTTCTAGCCATCCCTTGAAGCGAACCTTAAGCTCGTTGACGTGACCAACTAAATTCATCTCACGCGTCTGCCCATCCTTCTGATCCCTTAGGCGCTGGTTGCGTAAGATGCAGAACTCTGCCACACTGGCACTGCCCATGCCAACTCCAAGGTCTCTGGCCAGCTCTACCTACCGCTCAAAGGGAGATAGTACGGGCGTGAACCTCAGTCCCAAAGTTCGAAATATCCGTACGTCCAGACTCCTGACACGGAACTGCCGTCAGACATCAAGTGCGTTGCAAACGCCTTTCGAGCGTGAGACCGTCACACGTCATTCACGATCTCATACTACACCATTAGTCTATCATTTCTCCGTTTGTTTGTGTTGGCGCGTTGCTACCCTTTTCTTTAGCATCTCATTCGTATGTCGCATGGGCACTAGTCTCGTCCTTCACCCGAAGACCGGAATCCGTGGAATGAGGAACATGCTACATGATAGGACGCTCTGGAGCGCCCGCCCGTCAATTTTTTTCTTTCTTGCACAGACGGAATGGCTGACGACGGATCCCTAGCCTTCATGCGTCAGCGCTCGTGCACGTCCCGGGGGGCGGGAGCGAGCGACTAGGAACACGTTAAACATATAAAAAATCAACGAGACTCACCTTTGAGCACGTTGCAGGTCCCCATGAAGAAGCTAAACACCCTAGTGCATAGTCAGTCGACAGGCTTCTGTCGCTCCCCTTCCGTCGCTATGTGGATCGGAGGTCGCGCGCAGGGATCAGCCCCACCCCCAACTGGACGATCGTTGCGGTCGCAGCCACAATCAGATTTTGTTCCGCCCGACGCGTCTTCTGTTCTGAGAAGTGTCTGCACATGCCTCTTAGACCGTGTGGTTTGGGACTAGCCTCCCTTTGGCCGTTCTTCGAAGGAAAAAACGGCACAGCTTATCCGACTGAAACATGACCCTCTGCGCACATGTCAATAAGGTTTCGTGCAGACCAAATATTGCGCACAGCTGAAGTGCATGATATCATTGATATGGATATGGATCAAATTAATATCCATGATGTGGGTCAGCGCTTGTTGCCCTTCTGTGATGGCTATGCTAGTATGTATATGTGTTTCACTGTTCCTCTAATAGCATTACCCTGGGTAATCTATACCCGCTAGCAGCCATGCGGCCAACAAAAGCCGTCTGTGAACTGCTTTAAACAAATCTTCGCAATCGTAATATGTTGCCTGGGTCACTTCAACTGGACGATCTGAGACTTGCATTCAAGTGGCCCGAGCGGCCCAAGTACAGGGTAATACCAACGGTGTTCTGCGAATACCTCTGGGACGTAGAGAAACCTGGGCGAGAGAAGCTGAAAATCGCTCGCCATCACACGGTTACGACTGAACCATGACATACACTGTGACAAGCACTCCTCGGCAAATCTTACACCGAGAGCTGTGTTCAGCAGAAATTTTTGCTGGGCTGCACGGTTCTCTGCAGTGATCTAGCTCCAGCGATTCTGTCATCGGCTAACCGTTTCATTAGCGCCCCCCTGCAGTGGTGGATTCCGTGGTTCTCCACCATGTCCAGTGCATCCTGTGTCCACCGATCATGTCGGGTTGTGGGGTGTCTTGGTAGTCCGCGGAGTCCATCGAAAGGCCACGGTAAGCAACAACGTCACAAGCGTCTACAAGTGAGGGAGTCAAGTAGAGGTACCTTGCAGGTCTCCGGGCAGGAACTCGTCCAGATGCAGGTTGTTCACTGTGGCTGGAGATGACATCTGGGAGGTCGTCCGGCAGTCCCGCCAAATGCTACCATGTGATGACCTCACTGTTGGCGCTACCGCTTTCTTTTGAAGTTATTCGTCTATGCTAGCAGTAGCTTGAAGGTGGACGAATGGAAGAGCTTGGTTGACAAAGGTTACTGTGAGTTCTCTTGTTCACTGCCCTATGATCGGTCGAGAGGGCAGATTGTCACATTTTCAGTCTCTGGCGATAGACAGACGATGAGGCTCCTGTAGCTGACTGGAGGAACCAGGTACTTTGTCCGCCTTTCAGATGATATTCTCCGACGCTCCTACCAGGATGTCCGAGACGAGTGGGAACTAGCCCTCATGAGTGATTAGCTTCAGGATCAACAGCACCGTATGAAACGATAAGTTCCGCTTTTCGTAGCACGCCACCTGCGATGATATGCCACGCGAGCTCGAACGTACGCATCTCCTGATGCAATGAGTCTGCTCTACATGTCGAAATGTTTATTTCCGTGCTTGATGGGTTCAGAAACGTTCGGCAGTGGGCAACGTCTTGTGACAGCCCATCCCGAAATCTCTATGGGCGGAGCCATTTCGCTAGGACATGAGGTAACTTTACTTAACTCCATGACGAAGACCACGAACCAACATAACCATAGCCTGTTGTATTGGATACACATAGCGGCGGATCCGAATAAGCTCGGAGCCGGACTTCTTCATCAGATGGAGGTTACAGTCGTCGGGCCGGAGGGGTCGACTGCCGAAGAGTTGTCACGGTTACTTGCGCGACGATGCATATCATGTTTCCGAGTCCACGTACGCAATTTGCAACTGCTGAACACACTTTATCAGATCCCGTGCACATGCTCAACCCGGAACACAGGGCTCAACGTCCCTGCGCATCGTGCCCGATGCCATCGAGGGTAACCCCTCATAGGTCAGATCAAATTGTTCCGGAGTCTTTGGTACTGGGCTTAACAAAAATCCAAAGGTACTTTGCGAAGAATTCCGGCACGAATGGTCCGAGGAGGACTGTCTTGTTGAGTCAGCTGTTGCGCCGGATCTCTGATGGAATCTGGACTGACATTCAATAACATCTACTCTCGTCACTGGTCTGCAAATGTCAAGCTGGAAAACCGGTTCGCCATCGTCAGGTGTTTTCGTTATTCATTCATGTGAACACTTCCATCATTGTTGCTCCTGGTCACCATTACGCAGACGAAAAACAGAAATCAGACCGCAGCGCGGCTCATAGAGCGTGTGTGGATGAAGACCTACGACTGCGTCCGAATCTAGACCTTCTGAACCCCCACGCTCACGAACCAATCATTTCAAAACTGATCGCCCGGAGTTGCTTCTGCCGTCTCCAGTCTCCAAATACGCTGACTACAGCAACCATCTTTTTTGCACAATATTCTCCAACGCCCAGAGATTGCTACAAATGCCATGGTTCCATGTTTTTTCCTATCGACGGCATTCAAACTACTGTCAAGAGTCAAGACATTGGTTTGCAAACTTTCGACGACAATATCCCTCCTGTTTGCTTCTGCCTTTGCACTCTAATCCACCAGACCCCTCCTACGCACCTGTTGTTCGCGGTTTCTCCGAGAAACTTGTTCAGCACGCGCCTCGAGTCACAAGCCATTCAACGAGTTGACGGGCGTGCCGCGAGGCTTGGGGGATAGAGTTCCGGCTTTGCCCAATCAGTGATCGTGACCATGAAAGAGATTAGGATGAAGAAGGGATATGGGAGCAAGGTGGGGTGGGAGAAAAGTGGACTGACGATACCAGAAGTCGATGGACACGCGAAGCGCAAGCCATTGATCGATCGCAACTCAGTAGGTCGCATTCATGCTAGAATATGCCGGCGGTTTGACTATTGTAGGTATTAATTTCCGTGTCCTCGGCCACCGATTAGTTCGGTTGGTTCTCCTGTTTCAGCGCGCAAGCTTCCATACCATATGGGAGGAACATCGTGTCCAGTTGTTCGTTTGGCTATTCCTCAAAGCCTTACATTTGCTGACGTGACCAACTAGATTCGTCCCACGTGTCTGCCCATCGTCCTATGCAGGTTGCGTAAGATGGAAACCCTGTCGCTGCCCAGGCCAACTTACCGTCCTCCGCATTGCCGCAAGGACAATAGCACAGATACGATCCCGCCCCAAAGGCCCGAAAGCCCGAGATACCCCCAATTGCTGACGGGGAACTGTCGTCAGACGCTAAGTGCGTTACAAAAGCGCTCATCTGAGCGTGAGATCACCACATATCACCCCATGATCTCGTACACAATCGGTCTTTTGTTTTTCTGTTTGTTCCAGGTGACATTCATTCCAAAACGGCGGCGTCGCTATCCTTCTCTGCAACATCTCATTCGTACTCTGCATGGACACTACATCTCCCTCCCTCCCTCCGTACCGAGTCCTTGGGATCGTGCCTATGTAGCGGGATGCCCATTTGAGTACGTGGTTGATGCCCACGAGGGGGAAACCTGTGCCTAGTACTTCGCAGTTTAGAGAGCGATGGGCCATCACACTGTCAATGGATCAGCCCGCTCAGGGATTTCTCGCTTCTGCACGGGGTCAGTTCTGCTTGGCTCTTTTCCGCCTCTTGGTTCAAGCGTTGCCCTCGTCACGCACTATTTCATACGAACTAGATCCTGTGTACGTTTGAACTGCGTGAGATGGATCAAGTTAATGCCTATGATGTAAATTGCCGCCCGGTGGCCAATTGTATGATAACGATAGATGTACACGTGTCCTATCGGTCTGCGCGATCCATAACCGCTCTGGGCGGTTCCGTCTGCTTTTCGCTCGTCTTTTGCTCTGATTTATCTAGCTCGAAGTTCTGTAATCGCATCTCGACAAGGAACTCCTTGTCCCGGATCGACTGCGACCAGCTGGATAGAACGGCCATCACGGAGATGACAATGCGAGACAGGCCTGCTGTGGCAAAGATACCGGGATACACATGCACGACTAGAGCGCGAAACTATGTATCAGACTGTCGGTCCGACCATGTGTCAAGAGGGAAAACTTACACAAAAATCTCTTGTCCAAGGAAACATGTAGCAGTTCCCGTACGGCGTACACCATCCCCGCTGGCAAGAGTAACATACCGACAAGGCTCGCCAACAATGGGAGAATGAGCTCCTTGGTTGCATGACCAAGATCAGGATGCGCCCATCCATTGTTCAGTAACTACAGTTGCAGATAGCGTCAGACCACACAGATCAGATGATGATGGATGGTACATACCACGTGCAATGCATCATACCGTCGCTGTGGCAGTTGTAGCCTTCGGCGAAGCCGAATGGCGATTTTGCAGTACACGAGTCCAAGGGACCACATATCAACCAAACGAACAGTCGGGACCATTGTCGGATAAAACGTCAAGCGGATCGGTAGGACGATGTAGAGGTCTACGACGAGGCCCAGCACAGTTGGAATGAGGATGCCGAAGAATAAGGCTATATACGCCATCTTGGTGGCCCAGAGAAGACTCTGCTTGGCAAAGTATACCGCAAACTCTGCCCGGGGTCCATCCCCAGTCACACGCTGACGTCGTCTGTCCATGCTTTCCGCCGCCTTCGCGACTAGATAACAGGCCCAGAGTACGTAAAATCCGGTGAGGAAGGAGTAACCATCATGAACCACCGAAAAGGAGGTCAACGCGAAGAAGTGTCTCCCAACTTGCACCGGGACCGCGATGCAAATCGCCGCGACGATAGCCATGATTGTCCAGACGGCCGTAACAAAGGCAATGATCCTCGCGCGGAAACGAGGAGGGAGATACACCACAATGTAATCGTCCTTGATACTGCGTTTTGCTTTGACTGCTTCCGTATTTTGCGAGGCTATCAACACCGCTGCTTTATCGTTCAGAGGGGCGCCATCTTCACGGACCTCAGCGGTGGCGCGCATATCTCTAGGAAGTGCGATATTGTCGCTAGCAGGCACTCGACGGAAAGAGCCATCTTGCGTCGTGGCCGCTTCCTCGTTGTCTCTTGCAGATCTTCGGAAGAAAGCAAGCCAAGTTTGGTACACCCTTGAACACTCTTCGTCTCGATGCCTATCGCCGAACATGTACGAGGTTAGTCGTAGTCTCGCGGCTAAAAACTTCCACACATGAATGGCCGTGCGATAGACAACTCTGCGAGGTCGTAAATGGCGCATTGTGTACGGCAACACAATTTGCAGGAACAGCAAGTCGATCGGGACTTCAGAAAGGGGTTCTCTAGAAATCCCATGTGAGTAGCTCAAATGCAACCAAGAGAACGTGTACTACGTACCGAGTCTTCCAGCGTATCGGGAATATAGATCGGTTTCCAATGAAAAGCAAAATTGCTAGGCTCCCGACACCACAAGCAACAACCATCGAGTACATGAATGCGCTGATGAGGAGTTTGCGGAATTGAGTAAAGGTAGGCCTGTCTAAAATGTCACGGATGGGATGGAAATTTTGATCCTGGGGATCCTTAATGAACCACATTGCACCCGGACGCATGATGTTTCTGCAACCTGCCAACAGAACGGCAAATTGATACCTAGGAGCAAGTCAGCACGCCGACGACCAGCGCGAAAAATCGACTCACATGAACATGGTCCCTGCGACCCAATGATAGAACATCGCCGTCAGGGGAGCCTGCGTGAAGAACGTCACCCTCGATTCCAGCGATGCCTCTGGGAATACCCATATCGTGCAAGCATCCAGCATGATTCCGCATCCAAGTGGAAAGATAATGAGTTCAACGACAATGAACATCGCCACCTATACCACATCAGCTCCATCCCACACTCGCCGCTGACTGGACACGCGTACCTTCACTACTAAGAGCTGTTGCCGGATCGCGTTTCGGACTGCTCTACCAGCAGTCCTCGCATTCCCTACACTGAATGCATTCAAGTAGAGTGCCAAGATGGTAGCAATGACACCATAACCCAATGCAATGGCAAACGCGCGTTCACTGCTTCCGTGACCCAAAGTCAGGCGGATCCACGACTGTTGGAAGTGATCGGTGAAGAGTCGGACTTCTCGACCGACGTATGCGAAACGAGGTTCTAGGAGTCGTGCGACGGTTGAGTTGGTTTCGAAAAAGTCATTTATCTTTTGAGAAAGATGGGGGGGACGCTCTTGAGGTGGTGATTGCAACCACATTGACGCAACAGCAGACAATTCTGAACTCTTAGAGGCCTGAAGACTACCTGTGAAAACGTGACGGCTGAATTGACAGGTGTGACGCACCATCCATGAAGTTATATCCAGCGACTGGGAGGAGAGCCCCGTCGACGGCACCAAGCTCCTGGACAAAGGAGTGGCGAGGCTAAGTACACTCGATAGGAAGAATCTTGACGTTTTGTGGAATAGTGGGAAGAAGAAGTGATCGACAGCAAGTGTGAAGAAATCCACAAATGGATCCGTTACAATGCGCATTCCTCGGATGGGAAGATGAAGGATATACAAGGCTCTTTGGGGGTCCAACTAGAAGCCAAGCACGTTAGAAGGGAACACGTATGGACCGTTACAACGCACCGATAGGAGCGCGGCTGTCTTTCCGAGGGTGAATGGAAGCCATACTCCAAAGCCGATAGCAGTATCCAGGACAAAGATCATTAGGATCACCTATGAATGGGTCAGTGAAATATAAAAAGAAAGTTATTATGAACTGACATTTTGCACGACGCCAAATATTGGACCTCGGAGCCCAATAGCTGTCGCAAAATCAGTTTCACAAGCCTAGTTGTGTGACATCTGCTTACCTTCTAACGCACCCTCCATATCATCCTCGACGGCAGCCTCCAAATCATCTATGGCATCGTTCAACTGCTCAGCCGGAGCCTGAGGCTGGGGCTGTGCTTGTGCATTTGGTCCGTTAGGAATGTTGAAATCCCCAATATCCACAGCATCCTCGTCATCGCCTTCCTCATCCTCACGGTCCGCATCTGCATCCCAGAGTACACGCTCCGGTGCCTCATCATCCTCCGACTCATCCTCCTCAAGGCCCGCTTCTAGTGGTGGCCGTTCGTCGCCCTCCACAACGTGAACGTACTCAACCCCATGTGCCACTCCAAGAGGTGCATCCAGGCGGTCATCGTCAATGTCGATAGGATTAAGCGCAGCCTGAGGATCGCGGAAATAGTGCTCAAACCCCTCCATCTCACCCCTCGTCCTCTTCTTTCTCTCCATATTCCCGACAGTCAAAGCCGTCGAATCTGTCACTAACACTCCCGGTGCGCGAGTGAAGATATTGATATTTTGTTCAACGTGCTCCGATGATGTTGCACGCCGAAGATCACTAGAACGCAGACTGTCTTCGGCGGCAAGAGAGCTGTCCAAAGAGGCCGGAGATAAAGAGTCTCGTGACGACTTGAGGCCGTTTTCATCTTCAATAGGTGGCGTCGCAACACGTGGGGATAGAGGTGGAAGGGATAGGTCGGAGGAAAACACAATTGACCTCCGACGTGGTAATTCTTCTTCCTCTGGAATTGGTGTACCTGTCATTACTGCCGCCTGTAATGCTCCCAGGGATCGTGCTGGCATATCAGGCACTGGCTCTCGGATGTCTACTTCTAAGTTCCTGTCTGTAGGCACTCTGAACGTGAACTCGTACGGGGTGGATTCTGTAGTGGTAGAATGCCCTGGAAGGGATCCCGAAAGTGATGATGACAAGGCAAAACTCGAAGTAGTAAATGAGGGAGCAGCTTCGGCAGCGGGTTCAATATTCCTGTCGTCATCGTCAAATCGCCTGCGTATACGCCTTCGGGCGTCGGACGCCGTCGGCACAGAGTCGGCAGCAACAACTTCCTTTTCCTTTCCTTTCCTGGTGCCAAGTGGTCGGGTGTCGAGGTCTTCCGGTGGGAGAACCACTGGTGACGGTGGAATCACAAGGGGATCGACCCATGTATTCTGAGGTTGACGAATGGGATTGAGTGGGGGTTCCGGACGTTCCATGTCGTCAAAACGTCGTTGAATGGCTTCAAAACGAGGATTTGGCGGGATAGGACGATGCGGACGCCAAAGCCTCGGTTGACGACGCTCTTCGACATCTAGGTCAAGTTGACCTTGTCTTTGGCGGGCAAGTAAGTGAGCATCCACGTCCCGTACGGGTTGCTGATTTATTGGTGGCGGGTTAGGAACAGGAACGTCTTGGGGCGGAACGCCAGCAATTTCTTCTTCTTCGAAAACCCCGGGACGTGCATTCTGCGATATCCACTCACGAAGGAGGAAAGCAGCGACAAAGATCAGCACGATTAAAGACGCAATAATCTGGCCTGCAAATATGTCGGACGACAAGGCCTGCCAGAATGCACGGGACGCGAAGCGGTGCAGAACTGTTACATTCTTGAACGAAGCGACGGTGTCATTGCCAGCCGTCAAGGTTTGGACGATTCCGCTGGATCGAACATCTGTGGGGCGTTCACGGCCACTTATCCACCACGCACTAGACAATCTTCAACACCTTGAACTAGAAACCCCATAAAAGTGACATACGTCGACTCCCCCATTGTAAAATAAACTCTCCATGTCCAGATAGTGATCCACGGGAGTAGTGCCAACCAGACAGTGGCAATTAAAACAGCTCGGACTCCGAAGAGAGACACGAAGAATGCTTGCTGTGCAAGCCGGCGGATGAGCAATAAAGGAGGTAGCGAAGTGGGCATATCAGACGCATAAACTGGTCGCCAAGGTCAGATATTCAAAGGATGGACTCTAACGGGTGAAGCACACCTTTCGTGAAGGTATAGGGGTGCTTGCAGACATCGCAGGTTTTCTTCTTGCTGTGTGACAGCCATGTTGTCAAACTGTGGGATGCGTTAGATGGATGTAAAAGAGATGCGGATGGGTTGAACTGACCAGTCTTGATGGATGTACCGGATAGTACCTGAGCATCTACAGGGATAAAAGAGTGGCTGGCCAGGCTCCCCTGGTGCACTGCATATTCGACAAGTATCTTTTGAGCATCATGAGCGCCCCAGGATCGCTGGAATGACACAATCCTACTAACCTTGCTCCTCCACCTCTTGCATGCGTGATTAGTCAACGGCGTCCTGTTAGATTTGGGCAGTGGAAGATGGGGGGTGAGGGTCCTGAATCTGACACGGATACGGTGGAGGCTTGTTGTCTCTGATTCTGCCAAGTGAATGGAGAAAAGGAGCCGAATGAAGAGTAAGAAAGAGAGAGGGATAGTTGTTGGAGTCAAGCCTCTCGACACTGCATGTAAACAACGACAAAGACCAGTCCAAACGTCCAAACGTTCACCCAAGCTCGAATGGTAGCAGTGACCTCGCAACTTCGCCGCAGCGTCGCCACATGAACAACGCCAAAGCGCAGTTCAAGTGTCTGTCCGCTGGCCTGGGCTAGCTGCCTAGGGTCATAGACAAGTATCATCCTTTTAGGGGATGTCCGTCAAGGAATACTCTTAGACTCGCCTACCCCAGAATCCATAGCAGTACATCACTTGACGTATATATGGCGTTAACCATAATCTACGAGAGCCTAAAGCCGGCAAGTACATTTAACACGATACTTGCGTCATATGTCAACCTCGATACCGGTTTTCTCAAGCTCCTCGCCTCTGGACTTGACCTGATTTTCATGATCATAAACCATCCCTCCGTCATCCGCCGAGATAAGCTTCTCCACATATGTTTCTCGCGCCGGGAATAATACTGAGGTGACATAGTAGACCGTGCACGACACCACGAACTGGGGAGGTTGGTTAGGCGTACAAAGACAAAGTAGTATTTAGAAACATACGCCATATATCCAAGCGATGTCAAACAAGTGACTCACATATCCTACCCCAATGCTTGGGTTGATAGAATTGACAAGGCCCGGGAACATTGGTCCCACTGTGACGACCATCGCAAGAACAGCACGCCAGTTCTTTAAACGCATCAGATATCTGATGACAGGCGAACAAAGAACTGACAAATCCTCCAGTGTACTTGTATCGACCATTCGGATCATACATTGCAGGGACGTCCACCTTGCCTCTGTGGACAAGCCAGAACTATGAAGACGGTGATCAGGGGTCGTCGCTATCCTCGCATGAGGTACACACGTCCGTAATCATAACCCCCGCGAAGGGACCCAAAAAATGGTATATCCACTCATGAAGGTCAAGAACCCCTGAGCCCTGTTCCACGATACAGTCAGCCAAGAAATCGCTTCTGATGCAGCAGATTCACTTAGCCAGGATCTCCCAGGGACACAGGGCCCAGCCCCCAATGAGAGCGCAGAGTATCTGCCCGCGCCTGATGTTGATATACTGTGGATCTTGTCAACACACTGGCAGCTAGCGTGCGCGTTGGTACAAGACCCACCTTGGGTAATAGCACCGTCATGTCATTTCCAGCGCTAAGCGAGTTGGCGCTGATATTCGTTCCAATAGTCGCGAGCGCAAACGCGAAAGAAGCAAAGAAGGCGGCGGCGCGGTTGTCCCATTTGTCAATGAGTAACAGGGGGTCCCAGAAGACCTCCCCGTACAAATGAATCCCGGCATTCGTGACCGCAATGCCAGCAAAACTACATAATATAAATGCGACAGGGATAATCAAAGGTTGCACGTATTGTCTGTCAGATGTTGCATTAGCATCAGGTCTCTGGGAAAATGAGGTTGACTACGCTTTCTCATCTTTCGCATAACGCTAGCACGACAGTTGAGTTGGACCATGCACAATTGAAGATAGAAATCTCACAGTAAAGTCTGGGATGTTGACGGACAAGCTAGCGTATGTCCCGAGGGCACCGTTCATGGCAGCTAACCAGCTCCAAGAGAACTGCGTCCCGGTTATGGTTGCATGCTCGGCGAAAAGCCCACTGGATGGTGGAACCCGAACAAACGCCCAGATGAGCATCGCTAGCCACGCTATCGGGACTACTATGCCTTTGACGAGAAACAAGGACCTCACTTTGTGCGGAGAGAGGAGCATGAAAGGGAGCTGGATCAGCCAATAGATGAAGTAGCACAGGAGGCCTAAGAAAGAGTAAGTGATTGAGCAGTTTATTCGTCCATCAACGTTACCTGCACTCGTGATATTCGCGTTTGGAGAGAGATGATTTGGCATCCTTGCGATCGATGGCCAAATAGCTTTTATCATCTTGAGAGAATGCAAGGCCTTGAATGAGAGAGCAGTGTTTAACATGGCATGATCCTACCTGATATACACATTGCGACCCATTATAAGTCTAATGGATCGTAAATGAGGCTGGCTAGAATGGCAATGCTGAAATTCTTCACCTGAATCGCAAACCAGAACATGGAAAGAGTGACACGACCGAGCACAGTGAAATAACTAAACCAGAAGCCAAATGATGACCTGTTCAGGACGGGAAACGGGACGTGGAGCCGGGCACCGATGGTTCCGTTGAGTAGCATGACCACAGAAATGATACTGTAACCCGCTGCGATGCATGGAAGGGCCTGACGCCTTCGAGGATTTGAGTGCCTGAATAACCACAAGGTAATACGGGATGCACCAAGAAAGACCAATCGCCAGGGTAGAACCGGCAAATTCCCAAACCCCAAGGTTCGTCGCATCGGACAGCCAGTAGTAAATCTGGGCGGAAAATGAGATGGTCATGAGAAATTAAAGGCCAAAAACACATACATAGTCGCAGGTCCTAGGACAGCGGGTAAGACTGACTGCAGCTGTTGAAACAAAAACGACACTACTTACGTCCAGGTCCTTAAGCGGGGAGGAACTGGATCCATATCTTTGTTGCTCCAACCATGATCAGCGAAAGTTGTCTGCTCTGGTTCAAGCGCCCAGGAGGATGGTCGAAGAAAGTCACGTATATCTTGTGTAGACGGACGCATAGGTCAAGTCGGCTAGTTACGGCAAGTGGGTACGAAGGGGCACTAGCAGCAGTTTTAGCGCTACCCTAGCCTTTTAAACGTTCCGTCATCTTGCCATCGCTATTTTTGAGCAGATAAGGGAAGGCAGTGATAACACTGAACATCGCGGCGCCGCTGTCAGTTTCGATAATACGTGTGTTCACTAGGAGGATCACGGGTAGCTATTCGGACGATCTCACGGCCATGCGGGAACTCACGACACGAGTGGTAACGGCTGAGAAACAACATCCACGTGTGGGAGTCAAGCAGATGCCAACAACCAAGTAATCATTGACACGCTCGGTGGCGGCATAATGAACCCGGAAATGGGTGACAGGAGCGAATCCACGAATGGGAGGGATTGAAGAAGCTGAGCAAGTACTTCATCCCTAAAATCTTCAGTACGGAGGACGTTACGGATCTTTCAAACAATGATTTTTCACCTTCGTTATTCTCTTGCTATGGGTTTCGGTAAATAGTTAATAGTCACACAACAAAGTGACACTAATACATCGGTCCACAAGTGCGTTCATAATTCCACTTCTACGAGGGAAGCGGGAAAGCAGTCCAGCGTCTGTACAGCAATACGGATGCTCAATCCAGGTCAACCTCCATATAGTTGTCCGAGTCTGTGTCTTGGTACTCAAAGACCTCCTCCTCGGGCACCAGCAGATGTGCCTCGAAACCACCATCGTCGTCCTCAACGATGTTCCATCTCTCCGGTCGTGAGGTCATGTCGTCCGTGATGTATCGCATGTATAACTCCCCATTTTCATCGTCGGCGCTAAGCCGGATATTCCACCCTAGATAGATACGATTGTAGTCATCGTCGCGAGCAATAAGTCCTTCGGCGTGTCTATACTCCACATCATACCCGTGAAGCATGCCAATTGTGACTCCGCGCCGGAGGCAATTGAGGTCGCCCTCTTCAAGCTGGTCAAAGAGATAGTCATCCTCATCGATCATGACACTAGGGGGCTCCCACTGAGGGTACACATAGGCTCCCTGATACGTTTCCTCTCCGCTCCCGGTACCGTAGCTGAAAACATCGTCGTACCAGCTGGAGTCTTCTTCATCGTCTTCATCGGTATCTTCGTCTTCGTCTTCGTCCTCGTCATCCGTCGCGCCATAGTCATCGATTTCTTCGTCGTCATCGGGAAAGAGACCCTCCCACGGATCGGAGTCATTGGAAGCCGGCTCGCGACCGGGCGAAGCCCCAGTCTGGAGACCTTTCACCTTGGCGATCGCGGACACAATAGCTTTGATCATGAAGACAGGTATCGGGCGGTGTCGTACATTGGTACGGCAGCATGGACAGGTCTTTCGTCGGCGTAGCAAATAGTCAGGATCACTGTCATCATACATCTCATCGTCGACGGCGGGTGCTTTGCGGAACCACTCTTGAAGACATGCTACGCATAGGATATGGCCACAAGGCGAAAGGCTGCTGCTGTTCAGAGACAAAGGATAGGTGCCAACATGAGACGCACGCATATGGTCGATAGAGTAACTCCATGCAAATTTGACATTGCGAATTGCTTTCTACAGTTGTAATAGCCTAACCAGATCGTCAATACATTAAACAGGCATGAAGCCAGCTAACAAACCTCGTCTGATTTCTTTGTCTTGTTTTGTAACCTGGATATTTGTGATTCGGACTCTTTAAGTTTCTAAATGAATGAGATCAGATTAACATTAGAAAGTATTTCGCCGGTAGTTTCCGACCTGTCTCAATGTACTGTCCTGTTGCTTCAATTCCTCAATGACCTGGATAGTATGAGCATTTGTGTGAGAATTGGTTTAAAAATTACAATTACCTTGTTTTGTTTCTTGATCGTCTTCTTGTTTTCCTGCGCCAACTTAGGAGGAAATGAACGACATGGGTGTTTTACGGTACAATATATGCGTACCTTTTTCCAAACATCTAGTTCCCTTTTCATCTTTGCGGTCTCGGCAACCGCAAGAGGGCCACTGTATTCAGCGTGTCCATCAATAATGGCCTGTGCATCTCTTCCTGATCCCTCGGCATCAGAGGGGATGCCCTTCGACGGCAACCTGAGCGATTCTCGAGATTTTGATCTCTCCCGTTTGATAGAAGTGGCATGGCCTTCTGGTGCACGAGACGCATTCGCATGAGAGTTCTCTGCTAGACAGCGGTTGTGTGAACGGGGTTTCAACTTGGACCTGCGTCCGCGGTCAGAATTGGCATCATCAACAGCTACGTGGAACGATCGGGAGCCGGACGCCGGAAGAGATGGGTTCCCAGGTTTCCTTCGCATACTCAGGTCGACATGAGAAGCGTCGGGTTTGCGCGTCGCATTGAGTTGACTTTGTTGAACTGGGAGAGGGTCGGGTGACCCGGACCTACGCGTGCGCTGGCTGGGTGAAGCTGAAGGGCCCGAAATGGGTACAGGTTGGCGTCGCTGAGTGTTATTACGACGAGAGCCCCTTGCGGCGGTATTCATTAGGAGGTGATAAGAATGCGAACCAAGGCTGCAGTGCAATTCAGAAATGTTCCCGATGGCATCTACCGCTTACTACGACTGACCTTCTAATTACTTGAAGGGAAAGGGCAAGCTGCTGCTGCCGTCGTGGATAGCGGTCAAGGGATCTTTGTATGCCTAATAAAGGCATGTGTGACGTGACATTGTCACGTGAGATATGTTACATAATCCAGCGCATGTCCTGCCCCCGCCGGTTGTTGTTGTCTAATACTACACATACACATATTCTTGGTTTGCAAGTATGCCATTTGTATCGATTTCAGACAAATAACGGGTTGACATTTAAGCTGTCGACTCCGGTCACAGATATCGCACTCAGGCGTCTTGCTCCTTTGGTAACCGTCTTTTCAGCATTGCGCTTCGAGGATGAGTCTACATAAACGTTCCATCGGGAACCGTATTCCATCAGGCGAAAGCGGTCGCACTACTTACCTCTACCCTGTTTTTGCATCGGGTGGGCTGAGTGTCTGACGATGCACCTTCAAAGACGTTCTGCCTCGAATCGTTCGGGTAAATTAGTTGGGACGGGCTGAGTCAAATTCTTAATGCGGATGCTATACGGTTACAATCATCACTGTGCTCCTCGCTTTGCAACTGATGTTTACAGCTATTCCATCATCCACTCAGCCTAATGTGAGCACGGTCGGAGTCCATCTTTTTGGGTTCGTACCTAGCAAGATAGGTACCCATGACTCGGCGGTTCATAGCATCGGGGGTCACGGAACAGCCTTTCGTGCACCCGCGTGCCTTTGCCCTGTCCACCTTGAGAACCATCTCTTAGAGATCACCGAGTTGTCCATCAACTTTGGCCTGAGCAAGGCAATGACCTTGGAATTCTGCTGTGCCTTCCCGCCGCAAATGAAATGAAGGCAGCCTGTCCAACGCTTCAGACCGTTCGCAAAAGGTGTCATATGTATGACACGCTCACTCCACGGGACCGGCCATTTACACGTTTCGATGGGCAAGGTTCCGAACTCGGTTGATCGTCTAGTACGTTCTGGGAAAGTACAAGGTACGACCGATGCCAGAATTAGCGCAACCCCTTGGCAGTTCATTAATTGCTCCTATAAGTCGCCCCCCAAGGCCTCATGGTCCTTCAGAGCCCCAATGCGTATCGCATATCTGACCCATAAATATCTCTCCCCTGTTTGGAGTGCTTGATGCGCAACGTTTGACCATGTGGTGAGCTGGCTGACACAAGGACGCGTTAGGCAGAAGGTCAACACGATGCGAGGAAACGGTCTTGTTCAAAATCCGAACGCACCGTGGACCCTGGTGGGTGCACGCTGGTAACAACGGGCAAGTAATTTCTGCGATCATCTTGCCAGCCTCCTGTTTTCCTAACGATACTTGCCCAATGCCGTTGCCGAGTAAAATCATTCGCTTTGGCCATCATTCTCCGCCCCTTCACACTGCAATTCGAGTTGCGGAGCTGATGTTGGCGAGAAATTCGAGCGGTGTTCACCGACATCGCTCGCAAGGTGGACCGGGCACAAGAAAACGTCGATGCAGGTGAATCCCAATATCAGATCATCAGGAAGCAGTCCATGCCAGGAAGTTACATAACGCAGTGCCCTGTCATCAGCCCACACTCCGTTTCCTTCGGTGACGAGGCACGGAGGTAATCGCCAAATGGCCAAGGTTGGAATTATCAAACCAAACCTTGTCCCTACAAACAGCGTACCCCCGAGCCTACCCACGAATGCGGAGCATGACATACTTCGCTCTCACAATGCGTGGCGGCATCAGTGCGCAAAAGTCTCGGCAATTGGTGACAACAAATCTGTTCTTGTTCATAGCATCTGGGAGTGACCCAAATCGCAAAATCAGCGCTTCTTGTACACGCAAGTTATGATGGTGCACGCGCAAGAATAGGTTTGCTGGGCTGCCAACATCAACGATCACAGCTTGAGGGTGGAGCGTTCCATTTCCGTAATGCTCGACGACGAAATACTGTACCAAGATGGGAACAACGAACAAGCGTTGCTGTAACTTGGCATGTACGGGTCGACTGATCGTTTATACCGATCATCATTAGTCATTCGGTGCGTGTGCCCTGCCGACTTCCTCTGGCAGCTGCAAATGGTCCGATCATCAAGAGAGATTGAACATGCATGGCCCTATCAAGTATAAATAGGGATTGTATCATGAAGGGAAGACAAGTCGACCAGCAACTCCCCCACAACGAGTTGGAAGTGAGCTCCTTCAAGTTCTCATTAACTTGAAGGCTTACTTTACTTCACGCGCAGAAGCAGAGTGACAAGCATCTTCGGAATAATCCATCGTAGCGGAACTGATGACAATGCAAAACGCAAAGGTGAGGTCTCATTGGCAGGACCGTGACGGAGTCTGGACGACTGACCACCAACCAGGTCTATGATACTGTCTCCCGTAAGGTCACGATCAAACAACCCTATTGGGGGGAGCAACACGGGACAGTCGCGATCAGAGGCAACATCCAAGGAACGGGCGGATGCAGTGGCAACGGGGCCGGTGGTGGAGGTCCCACGGCGTCTACTTTACCAGGAAGCCATCATTAAACGGGAGACGAACCTGTTTATGTGTACAGTACCCGCGAGATAGCAATAAACTCCTCAGCTGCGTGCGTTAAGAGGAGGAAGATCAATACCTCCATAGATCACGGGGAGTGTGCTTTGGTGCGCGTACGAGATGGCTGAAGCCAGTTGCAGTGTCAGTCTACGATAAGATAGAGAAAACGGTAATAGTCAGCCACTAGCAGAACCTGGTAACGGGTGTAAAGTGGGACCGTCGGCGGAGAACTTAAAATAACCCGAATTAATCGTACATCCATGGCATTACACAAGATAAACAGTTCGTGGGTAAGCCGCGCTCGATCCGAAGCAACCAAAAAAAGTTAGCTCACGTCCATGAGCCGTTGAATAATCTGCCCCGCCTCCACGCACTCCTTTGGGTGTTCAAACACTCTCAGCACGATGTGCGACGGCATCAGTAACCGTGCCCTGTTTACCCGATTTTGTAATTCCCATCGCTTTTTTTCTCCCTCCGTGATGGGTCGCACCTGGGGTGGTAGACTCGAGGACGAGGAAGAACCTGCCGAGGCAACGGAACTTGATGAGTCTTCCGACACACGGGATAAGGGTTTGGTATCGGGGAAAGGCCCCAACGAAAATGACGTAGGAGGAAGGCTCCCCTTTTTGGTTGGTCGAGGGATGTAGATGGCGCCAGGGCGTGCAGGGGACACATCCGTATCTGAAGCTGCACGTTTCGGCACTACCCGTAACGGTACGCTGCTTAGAGCGCCCTTTGACCGAAGCCTCATTGGTGAGTTGGCCAACCCGAAATCCGCCTTTATCCCTGTTGGATCCTCGAGACCAACGGTGTTCACGTCCCGTATGAATACGCCAGAGATCTGTTCTGGCCGTTCAGCAGCAAGCGAAGAGTACAACTCCAGATCCTGCTCTCCAGAGTCTCCGACGAGAAAAAATTGAGATTCCAAGAAATGATTCAGAACCTCCACGACGTTCCCTCTTTTCCTAGTTGCTGGTGCTGACAGGAGACCGTTGAAGAGCGATCGCCCCGCGTAAGAGCGTAGACAGACCGAACCGAAAGGGAGCTTCGAAATCCTGATAAACTGAATTATTGTCGGAAGGAGTTCGGAAGGGGAGTTTGACTGTCGCAATGTGAGTACTTAGACAAGGAATTGAAAATGCGGACGGACCACATAGTGGAAGCCAACCCCGCGCTCCCACATTGCACTATACCATTCTCCCATCTCAGGAATGACGGTATCTTCCAAGTCTTTAACGAACACTTGGTTGAAAATTGCACGTGCACCATCCACGACCCTCGAAACTTTCACGGTGTCATCGATGTCGGAGATAACGCGTACGATTGAATGAGTTATTGGTATATGCATAATGCTTGTGGGTGTCTCGTGGAGGTCTGACATGTGCTCCGTGTTCGTGATCCGCGCCTCCACAATCAACTCGTGTTCGACGTGCGTTTGATTGGATGTCATATGCGTGTCGACTGGATGCGTGCAGATATCATCCCAGTCTATTCTAAATGTCCCCGAAAAGTGCCCATCCGGACCAGTAAGCATCTCCCGGGTCAGGAGGGGCCGAAATTCTAGTGGGTGTCGGTGGCATTTACGATCAGGTGACTGCAGGAAGACGGAGACTTGGACTCTTCGTGAGGACAGTGACGACGCCCAAAACAGCTTGAGGCGTGACTCTAGGTTTTCATGCAACCGTGCCATCTCGGCGGGTATAGTATCTCCTGGAACCGACTGATCAGCGATGTGGGTATCGTCTATCTCCTGGTTGGGATTCCCGTTGATCCGAAAGTGAGCGTCGAGATTTTCGACCTCGTAATCATCAGAAATTTCGTCGGGACGAGGCGGGAGATGCAACCGTTCAGAAAAATCTTGTAGTTCACTATCTGTTGGATGTAGTGTCATCTGGGGCTTGGGTACAGCCGCAATGGCTATCATCATGGTCAACAGGGTACAGCATTTCAACTGTCAAGATACATACTTCTGGCAAGCTTAAGAAAGGCCCGCTGTGAGCGGGTGAGGAATTCGGATGTTCGACGAGACGTCGCGAAGCCAGAGACGTAAAGGACGACGTCGAAAGTACCTGTTAGAAAAGCTACTGACACAGGAATCGAACAGAAACCGGGCCACTCACCCTGGGGTCCATCCGGACTGGGTCGATGCAGCCGCTTCGTCGCCCAACCAGGGAATAAGTGAACCTCATCGATGGTGGCGACGTCCGGGGAGTTCCTCCTCATTTTTTGACTCGCCCAGTGACTCCAGCTCTGAACTGTGCTGCGTCCCGGTGCGTGAGGGTCTTCTCCCGGCGCAGCCGCCCACCGCGAGGGCAGTGAGAGTCGAAGTTCGCGTTGCCAGATATAATCCTTGAGACCCGCCCACTTCGAGGGATGGGGAACGGTCATTCCGGAGACTTTGTATTGCTTCAAAGGGACGGCGGTGGGCCGGGATGATGCGGACTGGAACGAAATGCGACCATAAGGCTCTCACGGGCGGTAACTGCGTTGACCTGAATCACTTAGTTTGCATTTGGTAACTTGCGCCATGCTCCACGCAATTGGTTGTGAATGTTGGCCATCATCTTCCAAGACGTTTATACGATCGGTCTGACAAGACAAAGACGATTTCCGGGGCGGCGGTTTTACTACCCAAAAGTATTAATAGAGCAACCACCCCCAGTCCAAGAGGAAGACGAGCTGATGGAGAGCAGTCCAACCCCCAAGCTACGTGGGCACCAAAGGGACACCCCAGATACACGACTCTCGAAGAGCCTGTCATGGCTACTTCGTCATGGTGCAGATAAGGCTGGTTTGAATATACGCCAGGATGGTTACGCAAGGGTTGCGGACGTGGTGAGCCCGTAACACCCACTCTGGCTGGTCAAACGGCGCTCATCTTGTCAAACAGCTTTCTAACCCCATGTTCAGAGATGTCACGTTCACGCACTTACAAGATATCGTAAGACGTGATCAAAAGTCAAGATATCACCTTTTCTTTGAACCGCAGACGTCGGAATCTACTGGTGCAGATATGTGGTGGATACGAGCTAATCAAGGACATTCTATCAAGGTTAGTCGCATCCGTAAATTCCTCCGAGCTCGCTGCCCAATGTATGCTCTAGAACATTGAACTTCATCTACAACCGATAGTATCAGCATCTGAGATACCCATGGCTGTCCATGGCACAACACGACATGCATGGCAGCTGATAGGTTCGCCTCTACATCCCCAACCCCCTTTTCCGTCCCCTAACTTTTCCTTCTGTTAGCCACTCAGGGCTTATCGAGGATGAGACGAAATCACATACATCTCGCCCAAAATGTGCCGGGTAACAATGTTGTCAGTGGTGGGTGCACTCCGTTCAGCTATGAGGGGATCCCTTACCTACAGGAACGCCATTGCATGTGAACGAACTAGGCATACGGAACTCGTCTCAGATACTTATTTTTATGGATATTCAAAAAGCTCTCGACGCAGGAATCAAGTTCTACCTCTCTGCGAATGGTGTTGTCCTCACAGAGGGTAACAGCAATGGCATCCTGCCTCCTGAGTTCTTCCTACGAGTTGAAAATGCAGACCGCACACCTGTGGAAGGATGGGAAGGAAGTGGGCCTATTACGCCAGCCACTTCTGTCCCTGTGGATCTCGGGATTGGCGATGTAGTCATGGAAACGGAGAGGCCGGGCCCGACGTGGGATCAGATAAATTGACGGAGAGGCAGAGCTTGAGGTTTATAGCCCGACCTTGCTTGGTTCTCTTCTTATTCGTCAGCCGCTCTTGTCTCCGCCCTGCACAGTAGGTTCGGTACGCAGTCAATTGTGATACGATCCAGCAAGTTGTCTCGTAGTGATGCATGGTGCTTATTCTCAAGGCCAATGGTGCTTGCTGCGTAGATCTCCGACGGATCTGTGTCGGTTTCTACTGACATTTGTCAACATCGACCGATGTACATATGACCTTTGCAATCCAACCGTGGAAAACACCGACATGCAGAGACGTCCCTAAGCACGCCAAGGGAGTGGGTCACCTGAGGTATCCCTTCATGGTTCCATGACCAGTTAACATCAACTCTCGTTAGTTTACAGTCACGTACTGCGATTGGCACGGGAGACGTCCCCGGAAATATTACTTCTTCCATCATCTACCCGCCAGGATGTTCATGCACCCATTAGAGTTCGTCTGACTGTCTGCATAGATTGCGTAGTGCTAGTTGCGGGTCTGGTGGTTTTAGCGTTTGCGATGTCGTCGCTTGGCCTGCGCGCTCGGCCGCTCTTTCCGCCTGGGACGACAGTGAGCCTGTGGGCTGCCCTCGCCAATTGACTTCAAATGGGGATCAGGAAGTTAGACTCGCGCCGGGAGACATTCAAAAGCATCTTTGCAACGTATTGATTTACTTCTGCAGATGTGGCTGGGATCAATGTCAGCACGTCGGGAGGCATGCCTGCAAGAACACCACACTAGCAACGAACGAGTCCCAGTGGAAGAGCTGAGGGCTGCAAAGTTATCGTTTTGTGCTTGGAACTTTGACCTCATGCGCCCCACTGCCCCGCTCGCAAATCACGGATTTTCCAACTGCACAGAATAAGATATTCGAGCAACCTTTGAGCTCAAACTTTCCATGAGAAGTGAACGGAAACTCTGTGATTGATTCCTGAGCCGGACTGCCACTGATCCGTTTGGCATGACGCACGGTTCGCAGTCCCTGTGGCAGGGCCTGCCTCTAGGCCTGACATTGGCGCCTGGACGGACCTGCGATCGAGAATCACCTGTACGTGCAGAATGACAAAAAAGTCCATATCGGATTCAATCTTTCGTTCTGAGAATCTGTGGAAAATTGGGCGCACGCTGAAGTTGGCAGATTGGGATACAGCAGACTACAGGCATTGCTAACTCAGGAAACTAGCAGATGTATGATCGAGTAACACGTACGTGAGTCTTGCTTTGGCAGATAACGTTACTTATCACTGCAAAGTTCCAACAGGGTTGAAGCCAATTGAGGTCCAGCTGTCATGACGATCGAATTTTACACCAGGTGTCGGCTATCACCTTGGCCATCATCCGAATCAGGTCGGTCTAGTGTACTGGCAAGAACGGGAAATGCATTAAGCACCTGGCTGAGCACAGAAGCGAAAGTCCTTGGACTTCTCGAGGTGTTCCTGTCCAACAGTGGTAGTGACGACAAAGCGACGAGATCTTTACGGTTGAGCCAAGCTGCATCAAGCCAAATGTGTATATCTGCGATAGACGATACTACAAGGCAAGGGGTAAAAATCGGAGACAAGATGTGTAAGAGCCATCTATTCCGGCGGAGAAGCGTCAGATGATGCATCTTCACAAGTTGATGCTACGGAGCCACGAGTCTCGGCGAGCTTTTGGAGTTCATCCATGTAACTGGTCAACTCCTGTGCAAGTGTCAAGTGAGAGCAAGGTGACTAAAAACGGGACTCACCGCGTTGTTAGGCTCAAACTGCAACCCAAGAGACACAGATTCAATGGCTTCTTCGAGCTGTCTGAGGCCCACAAGTGCCTTTGCCTTCCTGAAATGGCCCTTTGGCCAGTTACGGCGAATGGCAATGACGGTTTCCGCATCGGCTAGGGCGCCGAGATAGTCACCGAGCTCAAGTAAGGTTGTCGATCGATTCGATACGACAGTAGACAATTCTTCCCGATACACTACTGAGCTTTCCCAAGGTGGTCGCTGCATCGCAACGCTTACAGCAAGGTTATACTTGGAAAGAGCTTCCTTGTACTTATTGAGTTTGTAGAGGTTCTGCATACAGTATGAGCAACTGTGTACGCCATGCCGAACTCTATGCGTACGTTTCCCTCGTCCTTTGTGTTCGTGATAGCCTGTGACAGCCTTTGTTGGACAACACCCGGGGGAGGCGGGCAGCGGAGATTGGGATTGGCAACGAGAACTTTGGATATACGATTGAGAGCAGTGAAGTCCAGGTTGCACGTAGCACACTTTTCGACTTTGTGCTTGTTGCAGAATGCGAACGCGTTGCCGGGGCCGCCGACGGCGAGGTCGACCGGACGAAAGCTGGCGTCGATACGTGCTTGCATGACAGGGTCAGGCTGTGGTGCAGGCATCATCTGGGGTGGCCGCTGTATCGGTTGGGGCTGCCCGGGTTGCGCAGGCAGCCCTTGCTGCTGTAGAAGTTGAGGTTGAGCCATGTCCAGAGTCGTAGTCGTGTTCAGCCGTTATACTACAGCTCATATTGTGGGAAATAAATTCTAAAAGAGGTAATTCATTTGTCAGCGATTCCCAGCCCTTTTTTTTTCCATCCTGATTGCGTCTGTTGCTTTCTTCCTCTTCCTCCGTTGGCCACCGCTCTACAACAACACACTCAGTACAGAAAAAAGAACTCTGAAGTTCATCATTTTCTTCTAATATGACCAATGGAATTGTAAACAGTAATGGAGCTCTCGAGACTCAGTTTGGTCAGTATCTGTGTCCTATTCATTCCAATCCTCAAGTTCACTTTCTACAGCTTCTCTCGGTATCAATGGGACAAAATCCACATACGTCCCCCCTCATTTGAGAAATGCGCAGCGCGCTGCTTCCTCCCCATCTCCATCTCCATCCACGAATGGGTATGTTGTATGGTATCTTGCATTGCACCTCACAGTTGACGGGCGCTCATTCAGGACCGGCTGGAACGATCCACGCGCATCGCCTCGCAGTGGGTATGAGTCATTGCAGGGTGGGAACAATGAAAGGAGTAGGCCCAGCGGTTTCAACCAAACTGCCTTTGGGTCCCCTCGCAGTGGAGGGGCTACGAATGATTGGGCAGGTCGCCCCTCTACAAATGGCTGGCCCTCGAGAGAAAGCCGAGGTGATGGCCCTCCACGCGATGCACCTGGAGCCGGTGTTTGGCGCAACGGCGTCCACGTTGTTGGTTCCCGCAACATGCGTCTTGAAAAAGAACTTTTTGGAGACCCTTCTGATCCGTCTAAGCAGCATACTGGTATCAATTTCGAGAAATATGATGACATCCCTGTAGAAGCTACTGGCGCAGGAGTACCTGAACCCGTCACTGCCTTCACGAACCCACCGTTAGATCCAG
Organism: Pulveroboletus ravenelii; assembly: GCA_038090235.1. Classification (NCBI taxonomy): domain Eukaryota; kingdom Fungi; phylum Basidiomycota; class Agaricomycetes; order Boletales; family Boletaceae; genus Pulveroboletus; species Pulveroboletus ravenelii. The sequence continues at coordinate 64,710 of JBBPMH010000035.1, forward strand.
TTCTCTTGGAGAATATTTCTTTCGCTCGTTATACAACGCCCACTCCTGTTCAAAAGTACTCCATTCCCATTGTTGCTGCCAATAGGGACTTAATGGCATGCGCTCAGGTGGGTCTTCATTCTTGTTGGTTGCGGATATGTTAACTTACATGTATAACCGAAGACGGGCTCAGGAAAAACGGGAGGTTTTCTATTCCCTATCCTATCGGCGTCCTTCGAGTCTGGGCCCCGTGCCCCGCCCGCCGAAACACTCCAAATGGGTTACTCACGCACACGTAAAGCCTACCCTACCGCCCTGATTTTGGCTCCCACCCGTGAGCTGGTTAGTCAGATCCATGATGAAGCCCGCAAGTTCGCTTATCGGTCGTGGGTCCGCCCCGCCGTTGTGTACGGAGGTGCCGATATCAACCAACAGCTCCGTCAGATCGAGCGTGGATGTGACCTCCTCAGTGCCACACCTGGGCGTCTTGTAGACTTGATCGAGCGCGGCCGTATCAGCTTGGCAAATATCCGTTATCTCGTCCTCGATGAGGCTGATCGCATGTTGGATATGGGCTTTGAACCCCAGATCAGGCGTATTGTTCAAGGCGAGGATATGCCTGGTGTGCAGGATCGTCAAACTCTCATGTTTAGCGCAACATTCCCCCGTGACATTCAGGTCCTCGCTCGGGACTTCCTCAAGGACTACATTTTCCTCTCTGTCGGGCGTGTGGGATCCACCTCGGAAAACATCACGCAGAAGATCGAATATGTTGAAGACCAAGACAAGCGCTCCGTCCTACTTGATCTCCTTGCATCCGAGCCTCCGGGTGGCCTAACCCTGGTCTTTGTTGAGACCAAGAGGATGGCTGATATGCTTTCCGACTTTCTTGTGACGAACCGTCTCCCTGCCACGTCCATTCACGGCGACCGTTCTCAACGCGAGCGCGAAATGGCGCTGCAAACGTTCCGCACAGGACGGACTCCTATCCTCGTCGCCACCGCCGTCGCCGCCCGTGGTCTCGATATTCCTAATGTTACCCACGTTATCAACTATGATCTCCCCTCTGACATCGATGATTATGTGCACCGCATTGGCCGTACTGGTCGTGCAGGCAACACGGGTGTTTCCACCGCGTTCTTCAACCGCGGTAATAAGAACATCGTTAGGGACCTAATGGAACTACTTCGTGAAGCTAATCAGGAAATTCCTTTATGGTTGGAATCCGTGGTCCAGGAGACAACCTTCGGTGGCAACTTCAGGGGTCGTGGCCGTGGTGGTGGCAGAGGTCGTGGTGGCAACCGCGACTACCGCCAGTCCAGTGGCTCGTACAGTGGCAGCGGTGGGTCTGGTGGGTACAATGGCAGGGGAGCATACGGAGGAGGACCATCTTATGGTGGTTACGGTGGAAATAGCTACGGCAATGGTGGATCCAACTGGTGGTAAAAAGAACACACTTCAAATCTCAACGCAACCATCGTCGTTTACTCCTTCCTTAAACACGGTCCTTCAAGCACTTGATTAACGATCCGGTCTCCTATGAAAACCATTACTTGATAAACCGGTCCCTCGCTATTTGTTTCTCGCTCTCTCTGAATCTCTCGGACTTCTGCGCTGCTCGAATGGATTTGTCTCGTTGCACCTGCTCATCATGAAGACTATACGGCCTATCTTATCCCGTCTGTGTTTCTATTGTCATCGGCGCGTCTGTCTTTTCACCTTTTACTTCTCATCCCACCATGCGTCACCATCACCTCATTCCTGTCCGCATCATAGATAGACGTAAACGGCGGGCCGTAGACCATGAGCAGTTACACGCCCTACCCTTAGTGTCGGTCTTTCGTTTCGCGATACCCCATCATTTATTGGCATTGCGATTCGCAAGTCGGACATTATTTTTGATATCCCCTCATAGCATCACGAGACACTATTAACTGTTAGAGCATCGCATATCCTGTACCGTACTCCCTCTTCTTATTCGATGGCAACACTCCTAGACTTGTAAATTCAGTGAGAGTCTGGAATATCACCTGCACTTTTTCCACCAGTGGCACTCAGGATCTCACCACAACCTACGCGGGCCCACCGGCTACACGTCAGCTTGTGTTTCTTTACTAACCCCCTCGTTCTCCGCAGACGGATCAGACGACGTTGTGCTTTCTAGAAAACTCCTTCCTAGAGCTTTGCAACGATGCACCACCAAGGTTCTTCGCCTGCTTTCGATGCACCTGAATTTCCGCCGTTGAGGAGGCTCAAGCCGTTACCTAAACGCAGACGCACATCCGACGTTGCTGCACAGGTTTCAGAACCAAACAGCCTCATTCAGCCCATGGCCGACCTTCTTGGTGGTGCAGAATCCCTTGCAGAGGAGCTCATCGCGCGTGCCGACTCCCTTTCATCTCAAATGGCCCTGCAATCCTATTATTCCTCCGTGCTTGGCGGTGGTGGTATCACACCAGGGGCTGAGGGCGAGGTCTTTGATGGGAGTCTCTCAGGATCTTTCTCTCAGACCTTTGATCTGAGTGCTGTCTACCGACGATTTGCCGAGGGACTAAGATCGGGAAAGCAAGATGAGGACCATAGCGAAGGCGACTACACCGACCATCTGCAACAACCTGGAAATACGAAGAAAAGGAAGGTTCCAGCCAATATGACTAGGTCCGTGAGTGGGAGGGAGGTGAGCCTGCCACCTGGCGTAGAAGAAGAGATGGGCGGGAGTATGCCGTCAACGAGGAGGCCGGATCAAGATCTTGGTATACTCGCTGCTCCACTCTCTTCGATGCCTCAGCTACCGAGGAAAGGCAAGATGAGTCCATCCACCCTCGCGGGCTTGCAGCACAAGGAGCTGCTCAAGCACAGAAAGCGTCAACTCGCGGCTGTCCTTGGTGCCTTGTCACTGGGAGATCCACTTGCTCTTGATCAGGCACTCTCTACCCACCTGCCATTTGTTAGTACCATGTTCAACTCCGACTCTACTCCACCCAAAGTACGTCTTTCTCGTCGACGGGGCCCCCGATTGGCACGCGCTGCGGCGGCGCAGGCGCCTGCTCGCAGAGCCTCTGAAAGAGGTGCTTCATTCCCGGCTGCGCAGTTCACATTTACGTTCCCTAGTGCGAGTGAGTGATGATTTTGTGTCCCTACTGATGGTAGAGCTTGATCATCTCGACCCTTATCTCAGCCTCTGATCGCCTCATTGCGACAAAGGAGGAGGTGTTGGCACTCCGTTCACGTTTCGAAGCAGAGCTCGCGCGACAGACGACTAGAGCTGCCAAAGCCGCCGCAAAGGCAAAACAGGCAACTCTTGCTGCTAGTAGGGTGCCTCGGACGAAACGGTTGGGCCAAGTCCAACCCTCCTCGCCAGACCCGTCAGCGGACCCTTTAGAGCTGTCCCCATCAGGGAAAAGTCGCGGGAGCAAGAAGAAAGAGCGTAATGCGCTCTCCATTGCATCAAATCCGCATCACCGTAACAATTACGTACCCTCTCGTCTTCCTTCTCGGTACATCAACCCAGTCCAAGCCACCCTGAACGCGCAAAACTCACTCGGCCGTCAACCACTTCGATTCCTGTCTGCAGAACTTCCTCGCCGGCGAAAAAAGGAGACGGTCACTCCCAGAGCGCGACTAGTTAATCCTGCGGATGAGTGGATTTGCCCGGGATGCGAATACTCGCTGTTCTACGGTGATGAGTTGGAGTACCGTCGCGCGATTCGGGACCGTAAGCAGATCCTTCGCAGACGAAGACGAGCGCAGGAACGCGCGGCGGGTGGGCTCGGCAGCACCAAGAACCCTGCTAAGCCGATTTTGGACGAAGAAGGAAACGATGACGGAGACCAATCGGTCGCCCAGAGCGCTGGTGGTGTGGACAAGTCGAGCGAGTGTGGAGAGGGACCAGATTTCAGGAGGTCACAGGGACAGGATCATTTACAATCGGGATAGCGTTCTACTGATTGCACGGCCACTCGTTCTGTTTCAGCATTCCGCACACGCCCACCCTTGTGGAGTTGCAACATCTCGCATTTTTATCTAATGAGCGGATATTTGGATAGGATGATACACATGTTGGTCGTATCTGGCAATCTGGTTGGAAGTACTGTCGGCCATTTCTTGGTCGTTACTCAGAGGTCGTTGTAATTAACTTCTGTCGACCGGCTGCTTGCAGTGCGGCCTCCTCGCGGGCCTGTAGCGAGTTCCAGTCGATCAAGGGTACACTACCGGCGTGGGCTCAGATTGGAGGTAGCTCTCACATCCGCGGTCGCCTTCGCTTTCCGTCTTCCCGACAGGACGAGCGATCAATTGTAATCAGCCTCCGGTTCCACTGGCACTGGCACCGTCACTTATCCAGATTACTTCTTAGCCGTTGACATCTGACAGCGGAATCAAATACGTGCAGTTTGTGTTCAAGTGCCTCAGTGCCCCCGCCGCTCTTTTCGTTGACCTTTGATGCTGTCCCCGTAACCGATCGTCTCCGCTGGCAATCCAGCAGCGCCGAGGCTGGCAAGTTGTGTTGTAAAATGTGAGGGTTTGGTCGTCGTCTGGCCCTGATCCATCCTTTCCTTCGATGCGGCAGGACTGACTCCGCGCGCTGTCATGCTCTCAGTTTCCGCAGCCATATCGGCCGCGAGGAGCGGAACCGCTTGCCGTCCTGGTTCATCGTTGCGTTGCAAAGTTAATCATTAACGCCCTTCGATGCTGATCTCTTCTCTCACTCATCGTTCATTTCGGATTTATAGCTAGCCTCGTGTCAAGCATCTCAGAAACTCCTAACGCGGGCTTGCATTCTGAGTTTGCACGCCCTCCTCTGTCCCTGCGATATCGCCACCCATAAAAGCACGTACGGCCGCTGGTGTTTCCACTAGCAATCCATCCCTGCTTCACACAGGCTACATGTATCATCATCAGCAAACAGGTTCTTCTTATGACTATCCGTCATATCCCACCACTCCATTTGAGCATACCGCACCCGCTGCCCAACCTCCGGCGCGGGCCGTGCGCCCAAACACGTCTCAGACCCAGTCTCCCCAACAGCAATCGAGTTTTCAGCCGTCAGCTTCATATCCGTCCTCGACCACCTACCCACCGGCTTCGTACAACATCTCCTCCGCCCATGCCCAACAGTGGCAGCAAGAATCCTGGGCGTCTCAGCAATACCCACACCCTTTTACCTCCCAGTCGATGCAGGCGGAGATGACATACACCTCCACCGCCGGTCGACCGGACGCAGCTGCGCCCGTGACCACCCCAGACGCGCGCAGCTTCCCTCCGGGCAGTCTGCCACCGCCGCACGAACCCCGAAGGCAGGACAGCGGGTATTCGCAGTCGCTTCCCGCCACTTCACACAACTCCTCTCCGCCGCGGACAAGGCGGAGGGAAAAGGACTCGCCCGCCATTGCACCCGCTGCCGCCCCTGGTTCTAGCCCGGATTTCATCAAGGTAATCACAAAAGACCGTCTTAGACCTGCCTTTTTCGACAGTTCATTTTCCTCAGATGCAAGACTCCTATCGACTTATCATGGATAACGCTAATAACATGGTGCCAAGTGGAACGTTTAGTGCCACCCGATCGCCACCGGCCGAAAGTATAGAACGGATGCTGCAGTCCGCGAACTATGGCATGCAGATGCTTCAATCTGCGATCGCGCAATCAAATCCCGATGTTCGGTCTGGCGCGAGCATCGGTGACAAGGAGACTCCCGCGCCAAAACGACAGGTAAATTAGTGCCGCGGACACGATCTGGTGACGGATACGATGGTTGATCACGTTTTTTTTTTGTCTACTTGGTGTGCAGAAGGGGGACGAACATGCGCAAGAGGGACAAACATGCCTCGGATGCAACGCGACATCAACGCCCGAATGGCGTCGTGGGCCACTCGGTAAGCACACTCACTAGTCCTCTTATCCCCGGTCGCATGTGCGTTGACGGTGTGAACAAAGGCCCGAGAACCCTGTGCAATGCCTGTGGCCTCGTGTATGCAAAACTTGTACGTCACAGGGGATCTTCACATGAACTTCTTGCACTCTCTGACGTCTATTTTTCAAATCGGTAGTTAAAAAAAAGGGCACGAGGAGAAGCACGTTCACGCGCCGGCGATAATGGAGGACAGAGCTCACAGCACCCCATGGACGAATCGGCTGTACTGTCGAGCGGAGGAAGCGAAGACGACGAGGGTTCGTATGGGTCGCAGGAGCGTAGGAGCGATTTCGGCGACCATGGGAGGAGGGGGTAGAATTACTTCCGTAAGCTTCGTCAGCAAGCTCGTGCGTTCCCATGTGGAGGCGAGCTCGCGACGTTGGTTATGAACGCGATTTCCTTGTAGTGTGCACGTATCTAGGAAGGATGGGAGACCAGACATCGATTCGGTTCGTTAATTTGAATGTTACACGAAACGTGGCAGAGTGGGATCCGGCCGCTGCGAGAGCGTCCTGCGAGACAGTCTCTCCTGAAGCTTATCGGGGCGATCTCCACAGGATCAGGCACTTGGAAAACCGCCAAGGTCGGGTAAATAAGTATGTACGGGGGATGAACAAGAAAAGTTAACCTTGTGCGCAACGTTGTTGTCCATGGCGTACGTAAGCAATTCAGTCGCAGCCTACATCACCCAGAAAAGGCATATCAAGAAAACGCGACCGTCTCAGGGCGGCCCATGTTCGAAATTTAAAAAGGGCCTCCCATCCGGATGGACAAAGTTAAGTTGCGAACAGCACCCAGGGAAACCGTCCAGGACGTCATAACCCTGGATTTATTTAATATACCACCCCATCCAGGGATTTGTCCACTGCCTGGCTGCCGGCGATTCGCTCGGCTTCGTGCACCATCCTCATCAATCCCATCCTTCTGTCGACCCTCTCACCCCCGCTGGGCCCGGCGCTTCGCCAGGCGCAGATCAACACGCGCACTGTCCCCGACCTCATTTTGCAGCACCTGGTGGCGCCGCAGACGCTTTTGGAGGGCCACAAGGCCGTCTACAAGGTGCGGTCTTACGCACCCTCTGCGAAGCCCTCGCCCGGCCAAGAAACGGCGCGGCGTGCTGCGTGCAACAAGCGAAGATGGACGCGTATGGTATATGCCTGTAGGATCCGTTATGAATGCCACGTACACAAGGGCAGCCGCCAGCGAGGTCATATCAGGATACAGCGATCGAGTGCTCCGCCATTTAGCCGCTATCGCACGTATATGGATGCCCCTCGAAGAACCTCAAGAAATCTGCGTATTCCGCCAGTTCAATATCCGCTCAGTCGAGATTCTAGCGCCCCACTAGACGACCGGGAGCTGACGGAACACTCCATCCTCCTCAAGCAGCCAGCTGCCATGCTGAGAAATCATAGCGCTGTCTTCATCGAACTGACCAGTTTTTTTCTTCCCCTTCCTCTTTTTTTTTTTTTTTTTTGCAAATTGAAGTAATGGTGGGTCGTATCCGGCCATAAGGGACGTCGCGGGTTGATGCATGTGTGTCAGGTGCCAGGAATGTGTCCCACACTGGCATCACAATTGCTACGAAGCCTTGGAGTGCGTGATGGCCCCCGGGCTCTAGCCATAGTAACCACGGGCAGGGATGAGGCTGTCCTAGGGGAATGAAAAGTGGACGCCAGTGCCGAACCACAAGTGAGGTGCGTGCAAGCAAACGTCCTTCCAGGCTGCCAGGGACGTGTCGACTTGTACTCATTTTCCGCTCTGTGCGACAGACCTGTGGTTTCCACGTTACGTTACTTTTTTTTTTTTAAATCCTTCGACTGGAGCGACATCTCCGTCGAGGCACTTCCTTAAGGCGCTGCGAGAGATAGGGTGCATATTCGCAACCTGAGCGGGTCGGCAACTCGCTGTCGTAAGAGGCCGTAAGGCCACGAGCCTGAGTGGTCCAGTTCCAAAGCTCGAACACTCGTGCAGGGGCTGATGGCCGAGGTGAGCAGTGAGTAACCGAGTATCGCACGACGTTGCCTACCCAGTGATTCAACGCGGAGATGAGGTTGAGGGTCTAAGCAGTCATTTTGGCTGATCCCACCGAAGCGGATCATACTGTGATACAGAATGGGTAGGATTCATGGTAGCGGACTGATCCTGATCAAGATCCACTGGCAGACGTTTATCGTTCTGTGCCGTCTAGCGTGACGGTAGCGTGAGCTAAGTGGTCAGACTGTCCAATTTTTGCAGACCCACAGCAATCGAGGTTCAGTTCCCTGCACAAGGCAGAGCCATCATTTACAGATTCGAGTCCAGTACAACGGAGACAGTTCATTTGGCAGGTTCGGTTCAGGAAAAACGTTGCTTGCGAGCGTCCAGACCGACTCGCAGTTTGTCACCTACCGGATCCGGTAACATCGCATGCGTTATATACGTAGCTATTGATCATTAGAAACCTTCTTGAGAACTCCTGACTGAACCCTTTGGGCTGTCGACTCACTCGTGGGGCGCACATTCCCCCGTACGACATTTGACCATCGGACTGTCGGATGCGAACTGCGATCGCTGGCCGCAGGGAAAAAAAGACACCCTGAGATCGAATCCCGGATTCTGACGACACGCACAGCCAATGTGATTAGCAGCCAATGTGATTAGAGGCATACACTCCATATATTTCTATATTTCTTCTATTTTATTGTCTTCGTCGTCGGAGTCTTCGTGTACCCCTACTGAGGTGGCTGTTGAACTAATACGATCGCCAGCAGTCCCGGGGTCCTCTGTCCCATTGATGAGTTGCACCAAACGTTCGATATGTTCGGATACCTTGGCCACAAAGTAGAGTCTCAGAAATAGGCTTGCTGTACGGAAGGCAATGGCATACCTTATCAATCGTCTCCTCTAGGTGAGTTGTACGGATAATTTCATACACGCCGTTGGCCCGCAAGAAATCGCGACCCCAGCGCGTGGTGCATAACAGGAGTAGCGTTTCAACGTGTGTCAGGCGCAGTACCGAATCTGGCTCCCTCTTCTTGGTTGAAGGCAGATACTGTAAAGCAGAGGGTAGTTTTTCTTGATCCTGAAAATAGATAATGAGCAGTGACGTGCGCCTACACGGGGGAACTCACCTCAAGATCCAGTTCTTCAGGGCCAGCTAGCGGAAGTAGAATGTACGGCAATGCATCGATACCTGGTGCGGCCGTGGTGGACGGTGAAACAGCGACCTCTTCCGTATCGGGAGATAATATAGCTTGATGCGCGGGGGCATGAAAAGCGCAGTTCCTTCAAGTGACGGAAGTGCGTAAGCTAGCTCTAGGGTCGACGGTCAAACTCACTTTATGGTAGAGGCCACGCCACCTCTCCGAAGTGGATCTGTATGCTCAGTGAATGGCACGATCCTGGAAAGCGGATATTCGAGCGCGCTCTCAGGGTTCATCACATCACCAGGTATTGGGGTCACAAAGAAGAGCCTTCCTGTAGGTGTCTGAAATAATTTGAACGCTATGAGACAGTGCCAGCACGAGCAAATGAACACTTCGTGACTACTTACTGCGCTAATATTAGCAAACACGCCAGATAAGAAATGAAGATGTCCTTTTCGTACTCGCTCCGAGTTGGGATTGGAATCCAAGGATGCTCCTTGGACGAACGCCTCAACAAGAAGTGGCAATGCGTGGACTTGTTGTGAGTCCGTCGAAGGGTACGGCACAGGGGCGGAGCACGTGCCCGACCTTGATTGTATTGGATAGTATGAGACAGGGGAGGTAGTCGAAATCAACGGGACGACCAGGATCGGTAAGGATAACAAGGCAGCACATGCCGAGGATGAACTGGTGAGATTTGATAAGAGCATCGAGGCCAGATCTGCGAGAATTGCATCTGGATTCTGCCAGTGATGATGGTTATGTACGCAGTCAAAAAAAAAGGGGGTGACATACCAAGATATATGATACTATAAAAGAAAGGAAGGAAGGGTCGGTTAAAAGGGTGACAAGAGGGGGTGAATCCGAGAGATTCACGAGAGCGCGGAAAGCATCATGTGCGATAGCCTGTCATCAGGGTTATGTGGGTGCTCTGAACAACGTATGTAGGCTCAAACCAGCTGGTCTCGACAAAGGAGCTTCAAATCACTGATGATATCCGTCTCTTGGGCTTTCTGTGACTCCCCTCCCCGGAGTCCTTGGAAGAAGATGCTCCGATGTGGGGACCCTCTCGGGGTCTGGCCAAGAAGGTTGGAGAGTGCTATTTGACGCACTGAGGGGTTTTTATCCCTCAGAAATGGCAGCAACTAATGTACCGTCAGTTCTGCGTTGTACCGCATACGATTTATGGAACTGGCCTCTTTAAGCTGGTCGTTCTCCATGATCTCACCAGCCTGTCTTACTATCATTTTCCCGCGGGTGCTTTAACCGTTTGTTCATTACATAATCTACAGGTGCCATCACTGCCATCGTCAAAGCCACTAGTGGCACCGCGTCCGTCGACGAGCATTGGTTGTACAGCCTCGAGCTTGTCGTTGGTCAGGTACAGGCGCACTGTACCCTTGACAGTGGAACTCAGGGCTGTCGTTCTATGTAACGTTCAGCAATTGCGGCGACGACCACTTGGACGCCAGCATCATGACGGGGTACAATATTACGCGCTCTGCAGAAGAGCTATTAGACAAGCACGAGTCTGAACCGCCATCTTTCTCCATCCACCTCTATCCGGAATACTGGACACTTAACAATGGCCCAAAGTTCCTCTACAACAACCCTGTCGCGGTAAGTCAACTGACTTGATGTTTCTTCGTCAACCAACCTTCGTCATTTCTAGTCCTTGTTGGATGACATACGGGCCCACCGCATACCAGTGGACTATCTTGAGCTGTTTGATTCAGCCCACGTGCCTTTCTATGATGGTATGTCATGACTCCGTTGACGATCTTGCCCATGCAACTCGGGTCCTCGTTATTAGGTTGCATGTTGGTGGAACTTCTTGACTATCGTCCAAAGAGAGCAAAGGATCCACCATTAGAGAAACCCGAGAGGAGCCGTGTGACGCTTCATCCCAATGACGAGACCTTGTGGGCAGACCTATGTCTGATGAATCAACGAACGGGCTCCAAACTGACGGATCCTCAGATACTCGAAGTAGAGGCACAAATATTGGTATGCGTCGCCTGTTCGATTGTCTGCTGAATTGACTGGGTTCTTCCAGTTGCACACATCCCCTCCTCTTTGCCTGAATCCTGATCCCCACCTCACTCGCATTGCCAATCACACACTCAGAGTGTCCACACCATCTATTCCAGTATCTTTAAAGCGTAAAATTGCCGCGATTACGCAGGAGGAGGACGAGTCAGAGAGGGCAAGACGTACTAAGATCGTACAATTCATGAACCCAAGATTGAACCGTTCACACGTCGCAAGGTATGTCGTTTACTGGATTTTCATTTACAATTTGATGGACTAGCGATGCTAGCTATTCGATGTTGGACGTTATAAAGCGGATGAGAGAAATACGGCAGGCAGAGGCCCAAGCATTGCTAGCAAAAGCAATAGCGAACCCACCTAATCGTTCAACCCCTGTACCCACCACTCAATCTACCGCCGCTCAGCCGCCACATACCACTACCGCCCAAGTATCTGTCACCACTTCACAGGCTCCCACCAATCCCCCAAAGCCAAGACAGGTCAAGAAGGAACCTGCTGGGAGTCCGTACCCAAACACACCCGAGAACCCACGGTCAACCGCGACTCCTGCTCCCCATCCCGTTGTCAATCAACTTCAGACTCAGCCGCCCATAAGATCACCCCCTGTACATGCTCGTTCACCGGCCCCTCCGAATACATATCAGCAGCACTCAGTCGGTACACCGATCGCTGCCGGTTCACCTGCGCAGCGTGGCTATACTCAGTCTCCTCGTCCACCCTCATCTCAAGCTCCTCATCCACATTCTTCCCCCCTCGCCGGTGGTTCGCAGTTACCCGCGTCTGACCATCGTGCAAATGCTGCTGGGGTCCACTTTATCCAGGTGGCACCTAGTACCACTCAGTCCAAACCTCCAACACCCCAGCTTGGTTATTCGACGCAAGCTCCGCTACCACCCCAGCAAGCAAGCACTCAATCCCATCCCCAACAAGCACCGCAGCCCCCCGCACCATCCCCTCAGGTGCAAACCGCACATCCAACTATCAGTATACAATACTACGCTCAGTTACATCAACTACAGAGAGCTCAGGCTCAAGCCCACGTACAAGCCCAAACCCAGGGTCAGTTACCGACGCAAATGGGCCAAGCCGCTCAACATCCTGCCATGCCAGCCCAATACAACTTTACGCAATTCCGGCCCATGAATGCCCAGGGAAACCCGCATCTACCACAGAACCAACAACAGAACATTGGTACCCAGGGTCAAATGATGGATGGCCAACAGCAAATGATGGCACAATATGCTATGTATGGTTATCCGGTTGGTTACGGGATGGCAGCTGGCAATAGGTTGCAGGCTCAATACGCCGCTTGGGCTGCCAGCGGAATGAGTCGCGTGCCCAACAATCAGACGCCAGGGATGCAGACGGGACACCCGCAGATGTCAGCGGCGCAGGGGAAGTCTACACAAGCCGGTGTACAGGGTCGGTGAGACGGGTCAGATACTGACAATCTCTGCCACTGTTTCCCTTTGTAGTCGGGATGTGCCTTTGGATTACTGTATTGTATTTTGAGCAGCTCGGGGCAGATGCGTAGTCGGTAGTCCACTAAGATTCGCTGATCAGCCAGGATAAGAAGGTTACTTTATCCATTAAACCTTTGTTTATGCCGGCCCCGCTGTTGATAGCTTGATCTCCGACCATGTCCAAGCCAATTGGTACGCCACACGGATGTCGTAGATCAGGGCACTGACCATCCTTGAAAGCTTTGTTGTCCGTCTATGACAAAACCGGGCTGGTCAAATTTGCAGAAGCACTCAGTGCGGCAGGTGTCCAGCTCTTGGGCTCGGGAGGCACCGCGAGGAAGATCAGAGAGGCAAACATCGAAATCGAGTGCATCCTTTACTCTTATCACTGCTACGAATAGTTCTAAACGTTTACATTCAGGGATGTCTCCAGTATCACCAAGGCACCTGAAATGCTGGGTGGACGCGTGAAGACGCTCCATCCTGCCGTCCATGGAGGTAGCCGTTCCCTCTCGCGAACCGCACTCGGTCTAAGATACTCTTCGTGTTTCAAGGTATTCTCGCGCGTGCGATCCCGTCCGACGAGCGTGATCTAGCGGACCAGTCCATCTCTAAAATTTCCATTGTCGTTTGCAATCTCTATCCTTTCTCAACCACCATCTCGAAACCCGGTTGTACGCTCGCGGCAGCCGTCGAGGAGATCGATATCGGGGGCGTCACCCTTCTCAGGGCAGCAGCCAAGAACCACGAGCGGGTGTGTGTGTTGTCTGATCCGGCGGATTATGACGCGTTCTTGGAGGCATGGAACAAGGGCGACGTGAGTCAAGCTCTACGGAACCGTCTCGCGCTGAAGGCGTTTGAGATGACCGCCGAGTACGACAACGCAATTAGTGGTTACTTTAGAGACCAGTATGCGTCGTCGCCCGAGAATCACCCATTGCAGAGGATGGTACTGCGATATGGCGCGAATCCGCATCAAAAGCCGGCGCAAGCGTTTGTAACCAGGGGCGAATTGCCTTTCAAGGGTGTGTGGCTCGCCGCTTTATTGGCACGATGATATCTCACGTTGTCGACGTAGTTTTATGTGGATCACCCGGGTACATCAACCTCCTGGACGCGCTCAACTCATATGCGCTAGTGAAGGAGCTTCAGGAAGCACTGAACCTCCCCGCGGCTGCTTCGTTCAAACACGTTTCTCCTGCAGGTGCTGCGGTGGGTGTCGAGTTGAATGAGATCGAAAAACAAGTATACGGAGTTGAAGATCTGAAAGAGCCTCTTACGGCACTCGCTTGTGCATACGCTCGGGCACGAGGTCAGTATCTCAAACGGAAAGAGACAGCGTTGCAGATCTGACTGACGTTGACGTAGGCGCTGATCGGATGTCCTCGTTTGGTGATTTCATTGCGCTATCCACTCCATGCGACCTCGCTACCGCAAAGATCATCTCCAGGGAGGTTTCCGATGGTGTGATCGCGCCAGGCTACGGGCCAGAAGCACTTGACGTGTTGAAGAAGAAGAAAGCTGGTAAATATTGTATCCTCGAGGTAGCCTCCATCCCTTCATCTTCGCTTCATCGGCGTTGTTGATCCCTCGGACAGATGGACCCAAATTACGCGCCCCCTGAACTCGAAACGCGCCAGGTGTACGGCATCAGCTTGCAACAGCGCAGAAACGACGCCAAGATCAACGCAACGCTGTTTTCCAACATCGTTACCGAAAACAAAGAGGCAAGTCCCACAGCGTCTCTCATACACCACAGCCGTACCATTGACCACACCACGACGGATGACACAGCTTTCTTTCCAAGCATTGACAGATATGCTGGTCGCTACGCTCGCATTGAAATACACCCAGTCTAACAGCGTCGCATACGCTAAGAACGGTGCCATCGTCGGCCTGGGGGCGGGTCAACAATCCCGCATCCATTGTACCCGACTCGCGGGGAGCAAAACTGACCTTTGGTGGCTCCGTCATCACCCGCGCGTCCTGGCGCTCCCGTTCAAGAAAGCCGTCAAACGTGCTGAGAAAGCGAACGCAATCGACCTCTTCGTGAGTGGAGAGATTCTCGAGGGTGGCGAGAAGGTGCAATGGGAAGATCAATTCGAGACTGTGCCTGCGGCGTTGACCGAGGAGGAGCGAAAGGCGTGGGCGGGCCAGTTGGATGGGGTGGCATGCTCCAGCGACGCGTTCTTCCCCTTTGCTGATAATGTCCATCGGGCGAGGAAGAGTGGGGTGAGGTACCTTGCCGCGCCGAGCGGAAGTGTGATGGACGTCGAGTGTATCAAGGCGGCGAATGAGCACGGGATGGTGTTCTGTCACACTTCCCTAAGGCTTTTCCATCACTGATTAGGAAGCGGAAGGAATCATATCTATCTATTAGCCAATCATGGCTTGCTCAGCGTTCCGTTCAATGTTGTATATTATTTTCCTCTGTACGAGCGTCCCATTCCCCGAAGTACGCCACTATCATATAGATGGCGTCAAAATGAACTCTTCGTCGTTTTTCATGGGCCACCCGATCATTGCTCGAAAAGAGGATGATTCAACTTGCGTCTCCTGTGCGGCTGTCACTTGACGGAGGGGTTCTTTAGCATTGCGGTCAGCCACTTGGTCATCTTCATCAAGTATGATGTTGTCTCGAACTTTCGTCTGGGGTGTATTGCTACTATCCATGTTGTCTCCTCGGGGTGACCCTAGCTGTCATCGATTCATCTTCCAGGGTCTTCCAGGGAGCCTACGCTGGAAGTCGATCCAATGTCTCCCTGATGTTGGCGCCATGCTTTGGCTTTCACAGTCCCTCTCAAGTTTGGTTCCAGAGCGATTCTTTTTTGTGAATAATGCAAGAGATTTGTCGCATCAACTTTCACGCGCGCAGGTTGAACCAGATACCAGATTTGTATTTGAACAAGCGAATTTCGTGCTGATAATAGTGTGCAAAATACTCCGGCGGATTATAATGGACGAAGCACCGCAAGTGGTGGTGGGCATTGAGGTCGAAGCAGCTGGTATGTCCTCCAATTTCACGACCGATGAGCGCTACATTGAAAAATTAAAAGAGACTCACACTATCAGGGTTTGTTGCACAAGCCACTAGATCGCATGTACTGACTACCTCACAGAATGGACATAGCCCATCATTTAAGTCGGCGGATCGTACATTCTTCTATTCAAAGTTGTAGATGAACCCGATTTCCGGCGTGATTTGGGTGTCGAACTGTTCCTGGAGGCATGCTCCTCCCTGTGCGTGGAATCTGGATTGTAACCTGAGCGCGAACAATGGCCTGTGCTCATCTGAGATATGGGGGGGCCTCGAAGCCTTCCCGGACGGGCGGAAAACCTTCAGATTTCCGACAACGGCGCTGGATATTTGTGTGCCTCTGGGTGAAGACGAATGGATCTGCGC
This sequence comes from Pulveroboletus ravenelii, assembly GCA_038090235.1. Classification (NCBI taxonomy): domain Eukaryota; kingdom Fungi; phylum Basidiomycota; class Agaricomycetes; order Boletales; family Boletaceae; genus Pulveroboletus; species Pulveroboletus ravenelii. Next base: position 80,644 of record JBBPMH010000035.1, read on the forward strand.
GACTAACATAGACTCCCTCTGCATTAGAAAGAAAAACACCTTTTAGAGGATCCAGATTGAATATCGCGTCGGTGTGCTCGCACGCGTCCTGAGACGATAGTGACAGAAGAGACGGGCCAGGCCATGACGAGGCGCAGTTTCGGACGGATACAGTCGTCGAGGGATAAAAACATTGTTGAACCCGTATATCAGTATGCACCTGTGCATGGCCTCGAGTCTCGACACTGGTGGGCACAGGGGTCAATACTATCCCCAAAGAAGGGTGCAGTCAGAGGACGCACAACGCACCGAGGTAGACCGATGCGTGGCTTGAAGGAGAGCATGTCGGTCAGACAACGACTGCAACGAGTGATCAGACTCGGTGAGATTGTGTCATACGCCCAGAGCTCTTTTGCCCCTGATGAGGCAGCGAACTCAAAAGAACCTAACATGATGTACTAGTTGTAAAGACAAGCATTACACTAGTCTCCATCATTGATTATCCGTTGCTCTCACACCCGTGTACCATACACGCTGGTTTAAAAATGCTTCCAGAAGAACTCGACGGTCGCCTTGAATGCACCCTCCTTTCCAGCCTTGACTTCGGGTCTCGACAGATCACCACGAACAGCGAAACCATGCTCACAGCCTGCGAAATACTCTCTCTGGTACAGTGCTGCGGTCCGGGTACCTCCGCCGAGGATTTTATCTGCCTGGGCCTGGGCCTCAAGAGGGAACATCTGGTCCACCTCGCATGAATTGATTAGCAGCGGAATGCCGATCTGTTTGATTTTCTGTCAAGACGGGCCCGGTAAGGATTTCAACGTATGGATTTATGCACATGATAGAACAACCGACCTCGAGGTCCTCGGGGACCCTAAGGAGAGAGGGGTGCGCGACGGCAGCGACCTGGATTACCTCGTCGAATGCGAGATCAAAGACGTAACGACCTGGTAGAGTGTCACGTTCCTCAGAGATGCGTTCGTTCGACCCTTGATCACCTCGCTGACTCACCGCCGAAGCAGTAACCCGTGGCCGCAAACTGCGTCACGCCCTGTTCCTTGAGGGCGGCAATGACTTTGTTGAGTGGCGGGCGGGTGACGTCTTGGCCGTGTTTAGCTAACCAAGCGAACAAGTCAACCTTGGCCGCCTATCCGTGTGGATGAAGACAAGGTGAATTGAGCGCAAATGGAGTTATGTGCGCGGTCGGAACTCACGCCGGGTTGGTCCTCTGCCGGGATGTTATCACCGTTGAGGTAGTCAACGGCGTAAACCTGTCAAGTTGGTGGGGATGGAAGAATGACCACTACTGGGAATTGATGTCATCTACCTTGAATCCGTTTCTGGCAAAGTCGTCTGCAATCAGCTACGATTTACCCGCCAATCAACGTTTCAGCAGTGTGGACATGACGCAGGACGCACCTGGGCGTTAATGAAGTCGATACCGAAGACATCAGGCAAGTAGAGAATGGCCTTATCCTTGGGGTAGTCGCCAGTAGGCGTTGCGACATAGGTCCTGACGCCGCCGATGGTCTCGAACTTGCCTGTGGCATCGAATAAAAGTGAGATCGAGGCTATGAGCGCGCGTTTTTCACGACACACCCTCGGGAGTACCCTCGTGACGAACGGCTGCAGTGTGTGAGATCACATCGACCTATCGTGCGGTGCCACTCATAGCAAGCGATCGTACCTGTGACACACTTGCTGCAGAGAGACATGTTCAACGGGAGTGGTTGCGTCGGATCGATGAGGTTATTCAATTTTTACATGCGCTGTCTTATTGGCCTTTATACCTGAGCGATGGGCATTTTTGGATGCCGATCAGGTTGAGCCTGCCGAAACACTGACTAACCATCTGCCGATCTGTCAGTCTGAGTTCACCGCACCGTGGTCTAAATCACTCACCTCGCGCGACGTACTCTGTGTGCTGCAACCAATCGACCTATCGTTTCAAGTCGAGATACGGCTCTCGTGAACGATCCACGGCACATGGATGGCGAACGAGTGTTCTTAGTGGGTATTTTCGTGTTCCGGATTGCGATGGTCCATGTGAACGTCGCCTTGTGTGCAGACGTCAACGTGTAACCCGCCTTCACGGCAGCTCACAAACGTGGCGAACCACCTTTAGTTTCTGCTGGGTCGGGAGGCTGCGGTTCCTTTTGATCACTTGGGCCAGTGCATGCACGAGTGGGAGATGGGTCCACGCCCGGGCCATAGAAATAGAAAACCACCGGCTCCATCACCACTTGACTTTGCCGTAGTCAGAACGTAGCATTACATGAACGGCTGGGAGCAAATCCCAGCCCCGCGTGAACGTGCCAGTGGTTGGTGAGAAATTTTTGAGCAGCTGGACGGTCCGTCTTTGGCAAGTGCTCGTTTCGTTCTTCGCCACCATCCGGTCATGAATGTTCTCTGCCAGGCCCAACGTGCTCTGCATGCCTCGTTCTTACAAGGATCTCTACACACGCCAGTGCCATGTTCCCCGCTTTTCGTAGGTCGTATATCTCGGCGCATCCCACCCACGACGACACGGATGAGAGGCATGTCCTCCATATCGACATCAACATCGGCCCCGCCGCCCCGTGCCCCAGATGTCCGTCTCGTTCCTCCCGCTCTTGTCCCTTACTCAGTTGAAATAACAGCCAACAGAACGCTACATACCCTCCACGATCAATCCTCGTCGTGAACAAACTCCGGACAGACCCCGTCATAACAGCCATCGACGAGCTCCTCCAGTTTGTCATTCCTCCCCTCCCCTTCTGCGCATGACTCGTGCTCATCGCACTGACAGACACGTCAGAAATACGTATCCAGGCGTAAGAGTATATGCAGAGGACCGGTCTGACATACCCGACGGCGCAGAGGTATGGCGACCCGGGCCAAAATCGGAGAAGATCGATCTGGTTGTCACGCTCGGAGGAGACGGGACAATCTTGCATGCTGCATCGTTATTCAGCCTCGGAGCTGTCCCTCCGGTACTGAGTTTCTCCATGGGCACCTTGGGGTTTTTGTTGCCCTTCCGTGAGTGTCAGGCTAACGTGGCGGGGCACATGTGTCGACCATACTTCTGGAAACAGATATAGATGATTTTGCAAAGGGCCTGGAGGCAGTATTTCACGGGAAGGCGACGTTATTAAACCGAATGCGCCTATCATGCACATTCTACGACACGGACGGGCGAAAGATGGATAGTGATGGTACGTGCCAGGGCCCCCCCGTCCACCCACGACGGTCCCTCATCACGTCAACCATTCAGAATGGCAGGTCATGAACGAGATTGCGCTGCACCGTGGTTCCAGTCCTCACCTGAACACAATCGATATCTATGTTGATGGTCAACATCTGACGGAGGCCGTGGTGCGTCCGGCCAGCCAGCATGATCGGGCATCTTACTGATGTTGACGAAAGTCCGATGGCATGATCGTTTCCACGCCCACAGGCTCAACGGCCTATTCTCTCTCGGCGGGTGGACCTATCGTACACCCCTCACTGAGCGCCGTGGTCTTGGTCCCCATATGTCCACGGAGCCTGTCCTTCCGCCCACTCGTCTTTCCGGGTTCGTCCTCTGTCACGTTGCGTGTGCGTCGTACAGCTCCTGCCCCTAGGCTTTCTGTTTCAAGCTTTTCTTTATGGATATTTTAATTTCAGATCAGTGACCGCAGCCGTGCGGCGGCGGGTGTTTCGATGGATGGACGTGTTTCCCATGTTCTAAATCCAGGGGACTCTGTAACAGTACAGGTGTCGCCATACCCCGTTCCATGTATCAACCGATCGTCGATCTCCGAGGATGGCGAAGGAAGACCGGAGGAAGGGGTGGGTCCGGGAAAGGAGGATGACTGGGTGAGGGATATCAACAACTTGCTGCAGTACAACGCGACGTTCCGCAGCAAGGCGCTCTTGAAATATAGCCGTACGTAATGCACTGGCACGATAACGAGCGATCGCAGCTGTACTCTGCGTGCTTTACTGATCGGGTCGAGGGGCTGTTAGTGTTCAGCCAACGAACCGTACTTGCCTACTTGATAAGCATGTACATACATTTCGAGACGTACTTACTGCCTGTTTGTCCCGAAATCTTAACTTGAAGCCTTCATCTCAGAAGGTGCATCCGAGAGCAGCCGAAATAACTGTGGGCCTCTTCGTCAATCCGTGAGTGTCCGAGTGATGAGGGGTACAGAATCTTCTGCGAGTGAGGCGATACGCTTGGACAGCCTCTCCACTTCTGCACGACTTGACCTGTGAGTGCTTCCGGTACAGGACGCATAGATTTATACAGGTCAAACCTACACTATCACTGGTGTGGGGGCAGTCCATCCAGCCATTGCGATTGCATGGCAGTGCAGCTAACAAACTCAGTTTCCCCTGGTACCTGAGCATATCTGCAGTTGGAACGGAGTAGCCAGCCAACGAGCGACCGGCCCATGTCCAGACTGACAGGAAGTGCAAATAATATCGCATTCAGGCTCACTATACATGCTTTTCAAGCGTTGTCTATACTTCATAGGTAGAACAAGGTATCAAGTAAAAGTAGGGCTACACAAAAGTTCTTCAAGTATCACAGGTTATCTATCAGTAGAGGGGTATACAATGTCCGGCGTGCCATGCGGTCATCAATGCAGCTGCACATCATTGTCCATGGAGCTTTTGGAACAACCAATTCCGTAGTCCTGGGTGGAACGCTGATGGCGACGGTGACGGCGAGCGTGGGTACGTCGCCTTTTCATCGTTCACAACGTCCGGTTGGCAATACGGCGGCGCAGGTTCCGTTCGCTCCACGTCGTCCGAATCTGCATACGTGACGGTGATGTGTGGCACCGATACTGCATTATCACGCTCGTGTGGCTCCGTAACGTGGACGTCGATAACTTGATACCGCGACATGTACGTGATCAGTTTGGGCCATGCTGACGCGCTGATGCCTACAAACTGCTGTCCGTGGCCGGGGGCAGTGAGGGAGAGTGAGAGTGACGCGTCGCGCAGACTTTTAAGCTGCGGAAATGCCTCTCGTGCATGTGACAGTGCTTGCTGTGATCCGACGCGTCAGCTCGCAATGGAGTGTGTACTCTCGGGTGTGGACTCACGGCGTAGTCTGGAGCGACTGGGACGTATACCAGTTCCCCGTTATACCGGTAGGTGACGATGTCGGTGGGGGGTTTGCCTGAAGATTGGCACTTGGTGGTGTAGGTCATGGTGGTAGAGCTGAGGTGCTATACAATCTGGGAGATGCGGGGAAAGGATCAGCCTTTTATTCCAAGAGCTATGTCGGGTGTAGTACGGGGTTTTGACAAAGCTGTGTAGTGAATAAAGGGTGCTGCACAGGGTTGTGGTTAGGAGTCCCCAACAAACCAATACATCTAATGTTAACAGCATCCAGCAGTGCTGTCGTCACCCCGAAAAAATGTGAGACGAAATGTATTTTCTATGGCCAGTTACAATGTTCATTGTGTTTTGTATCACGCGACCTCGTCAGCCAACAACGCGAACAGCCCCTGTCCAGAACATGTTGTCCTATCATTTGGCTTGGTGGCTGGTTTCACTCGTTCAACCCCCGCTTTCTTTGCCTTTTTCTGCCTCTCCAGCGCAAACGCATCCTCCAATGAAGCAGTGCAGGCATCCCACAGACCAGGGGGCAGCGCCTCCACCGGAACAGGGACTGAGTTAGCAAGACAGGTATGAAACTTTTGCCCAGAGAGTGCCTGGATATTGGTTGGTACCTGCTCCGTCACAAGCAACACTTGTGATAAAAGATGGATGGTCTCTGTCGCCATCAGAATCTGCGCCATGAGCTGTGTGTTCCGGTCAGTCAGTGATACGGCCGTTGGCGGGTCAGAATCAGTGGCATTGGTGTGGCTGGCTGTATCGTTGGTAGAGGCTGGCGACCTGTAGAAGCCAAGGAACGCGCGCGCTTCCTGATGTGTCCACCTTTCCTTCTCTCGTTCCTTGCTCATCCTGCGCTCCAAAGCCCGTTGGTGAAACGTTTGCACGATCCATCTTAGCACGAGAACGCCGAAAAGTCGGTCCGGTGAGACATTTCTGACGGCAGGGACATTACTCCCCAAGATATGCAGGAACAGTGTCATACGTTCTTCCAGGCTCCGAAGCTGAACGGGTACCCGGGGGTCTGCATCCAAGTTTTCATCAAAGCCGGACGAGACCATTAGAGCCGCCAGGTCCGGGACAGGCACTTGCTCTGAGGCTATTCGGGTTCCACGGCGAACATATTCTATGATGTATTTCGGACGCGCAGGTGGTCGAGAGCGGGAACGAGATGAAGCCGACGCCTGAACAGTCTCGGAACAGTCTTTTTCCGTCCCGCGTAAGCGCCGGAGTTCACCGCGCAACGGAGCAAGGAGGTCGGTGCCTTCATCGGCATCTTCTTCAACAACGTCAATAAGCTCGTCGGGATCCTCCTCAGCTTCGTTACTCCCAGATGCACCACCGTCCGCTGCGGACAGTTCATCTTCCGGCGCTTCAGGGAGTCCCACGCCATCCTCTAACAAGGCATAGATCCATGCTCGGATTGGTCGGCCGATAGACACTGCAACATTCTCAGTGTCAGGGTTTTCCAGAAAGATCCTCGGCCAGAACGTCCCGGTATTCAAGATATCCATGACTTTCGGCTGCAAGTGTCCCGCTCGAAACGCCTTTAGGTACAACGAGCGGAGTATCGAAACACTACTCTCCGGAGTTGTCCCATTAACATTACCGGGCTCGTGATTTTGCGACAGTGCCCGCGAGAACAGATTGAGCAACGGGCATGTATCACCCCCGTGCAGTGCACAGAATGGCGTCGGCCACAAGCTTGCAGGACCATCCACGTCTCCTTCATATTTGTCAATGGCATACTGGAGGGTAGCATTCACGATCCTGTCCACGACACCATCGATCTCGCCGGTAGCCAGACTACTTGGCGAGCGGAGAAGCAGGGCATCAACTGTACGATCAATGAGGTCCATCACTGATCCGACCTGGTGCTTGGCTTTACGTCTTAGTGTGGCCGCATTAAGAATGGAGAAAAGCGTGTTGGCAGTGCGTGTAATACGCTGGGAGGGAGTGAGGCCCCTATCGAAAAATAAGGATTGGACATTGCGTCGGGTCGTTGAATGGTTAGAGAAGTCGTTTCCGACTAAGGAGGCCAACAATGGAAGGAGGGTCGTTGGCAGCTTCAGGTGGGACGCGAGCACCGTTGGAGTATAGACGATCGCAGAGAGAACAAGATCCGACAAAGGGGTGTCTTCCGGTGGAATCAGCCCAAAGGAGGTCCGTTGTGGTGCAAGATTGGATCGCTTTTTCGTCTTGCTTACTACGGTCTGAAAGTCATCCTGTTGGTCATCATGTGTGCTCGGAGGCTCGTTAACGGGCAATGGTGTCGTCCATAACATCTCTTCAAGCGGAATGTAACCTGCATACAGACCGGAGTTGAGGATCACGAAATCAGAGTCGTTGCCGACAACATAGGCACCAAGACGACCAGCTAGCTCGACCGCATATGGATCTCCCTCTTCATCGGCAAAATGCACCTGGAGCTCAGAATTCGCTCTTGCCAAATTCTCCAGAGTCTCTATGCACGACAGAACAACGAGCGGTGGGATGATGCGATTCTCGTGGAGGAATCGTGGGCTCGATCGGGACGTGGGTGACGTGCGGAAAAATAATAAGGAGTTCTGAACATTGGTATGGTTAAGCCGGCTTATCAGCGTCGGGATTTTGAGGCTTGGACTAGCTCCTGGCCAGCGTCGTCGGACATCAGAAATGCAGAGGTAGGGTTGTCAGAAGAGGTGAACTCCTACCGTCGAATACAAAGTAGACCTTGAGGCCGACTGCGATCCACGCTCCCACTACCTGTACGACATATCGTGCAAACGCTTCATATTCGCCGCCGTACACCCAGGGAAAACGGGATTGTTCGTAGATTGCGAAGATGAACCTAGTTGGAGACTGAGCGCGTAGGATTTAGTGGATCGCAGGCTGATACTCACGACAAGCTATCAACAACAATCGTTGTTACGGTGTCACCTGAAACATGCGCTGGGAACTGTTTGGTTTTCCCGAGGACACGTTGATTCTCGCGCAGATAAGTGGTGAGGCCGTGAACGCCCATCGCAAGTCCATAACGCGAGGCAAAGTCGGCTCGACAAAATAGGGAAACTTGCCAGACCAAGTGACGTCTCTCCTGAGACTATGCTCACACAGCGGGTGAGCACACTTTCGTGATGCATGGTCAACCACACGAATCAACTTCTAATTTATTCTTTCAAGGGCACACGATGGTAGTCTGGCAAGTGGCAGCAATTTCCCCACGGTGCAATGCAGGCCACCCGGCTGTAGTTAATAGTGGCACTCGCATTCCACCTAGCGTTTAATTGGACCGCTGCCAGAACCATGACCCTCGTTTCGCTGCCAGGTACTGTTCAAACTGTCCCACAGAGACACTGACTCCACGGAGTCCGGGTCTTGCGATTACGAACAGGTAGGAGTGCGATACAACTTTGGAGCAAGGCTGGCTCCACCGCTCCATATCTACAGCAACAGAGCCCGAACCTTGCTGCCCTGCTCACTTTTTCTCTCTACAGGCCATCATACCGCGTCATTCGCTGGAGCTGGCGCATATCGACTGTGCCATTCACGGCGGAGTCAGCAATATCCAGAGCTGAGCTGACTGTGAATCCAAGCGTGAAATATACAGTTCAATGGTTGATTTTAAAGTTCGGCCCACTCAGCTTCACGTTGAGTCATTCAAGATGGATCAAACAGCCCGGGACCGGACGTTGTTAACTACTTTGAGTCTGGCAGTATACGTTCATGTCACTGCCCGAACGTTACTAATGGCCGTGGTGACTCAGGGCCCTCCAATAATCCAACCTGGCAAATTATTTTCCAACCTCTCCTCTGATAGCAGCGTCAAAAGAGCCCCTCTCCACTCAAATGGAGACTTACCTCAATTGGGCGGTGGTCGGCGCAGCTTGTGCAGCGTCCCAAGCTTGCCCCACCAACTGCGGGTGCATCAGCTTGGGTACCGTCTATCGTGGGAGATGGGTGCTTTCTTCGATCCTCACGGGATAACTGTCACCCACCCTCGCACACCGCATGGGTAAACAAACTCGTTGCCGCATCGCTAAGTTCATCGCGTTGCTCCGAGGATCTCACCTGTTCACAACTGCAATCATACACGGTGAGATGCAAACTTCTGCCTTCAACAAAACGGATGGTGAGCAATTCATCTGGAATCACTGGTCAGGAGGTCCGACTCCGTCCTTCAGCTCCTTCTCATAATTTAGCATCAGGTGAGCGAGGATCGCAGTCATCATAGTAGAAGCAAAAAAACGCCCAGGGCCGAGCAAGGTCACAGGCGGTTATCTAGAGGCCCTTGTCTTTTTCTCATCCAGCATTCCATACGTGGCTGCTAACACCGGACCGTAGGAAAGTGCAAACACTAGTGAGACAAGCATTTTTGTCCAGTGTTTGCACGAGTGGTAAAAGGAATAACTTGATGGCTCCACGAAGCTCGCTTGGGCCTCCCCATCCAACGTTCCAGAGAACCAAAAAATGATCGGATGCTGCGCTATGACCTGGCAGGGTTCGATATCTTCCTGTGAATTAAATTGGTACAGTAGCTCTGAGGGCCAGAATTACCTAATCACAGCAACCTTGAGGCTGGACCATCCTGGGCTTGTACGTGAGCGCCATATGCTTGCCATGCGGTGCCAGCGCGCGCTCCGCCCCTCCAAAGAATGTTCCCTTCATTTACTGTAATCAAATTCCAAGACAGATTTCGGGTGAGCGTCTACTTACTGTTCATTTCTGGGTCCTGTTTCCTTGCTGTGTATCAACAGCAATTTCGCACTCAACAGTTCCTGTGCTTGACTATCTCTAACTATCCGCTCCTATAAGCTCAAAAAGGACAATGCAAGTCATCCTGATGATGATTCTGCCTCGTATTGACTCCAACTGACATTCAATTCTGTCTCCGGGTGTAATTGAAGCAGTTCTGAGTTGGGCAGCTCTATTCCATGCGCCATTTCACCGAATTGTCATCCGGCCATGATGCGACACGTTCGTCAATGATACATATATTAATCTCGATCGGGCAGGAATACCGCAGAACTGGTGGCTACAGCATCTCAACCTCTGAGCTTCATTTGGCCTCATCCTAGGCAGGGTTATTTGGAATGGGTCAGTGCTATCGCAGGCTTGGGAGCTATACGTCGGCCCATAGAGTCAGAGGCAAAGGCACTGTGGGTGTCTATTATCGAATCCCAAACCAGACCGGGTTACCAGTACCACTTTGGGGTCAGAGGACATGTTGTTCTGATCAGTACAAAGTGAAAGTCAAAGGAAGCTCGTGGAGTCATGTGCAATGTCGCAAGGTAGATATGACGAGGACATCCAATACTGCAAACCGTGCCTGTAAAAGACTAGTAGAAGAGTAGGTACACTCGCTGGGTACTAGCCAGTCCTAATTGGAGTCGCTTATGTAAGCGTAGATGCGTACCCCCAAGTTCTGAGTCTCTGACGCAACGGGACTGAGCAAATATCCTATGTGGCCCACGAGCACGAAGAAGAGAGTATCACCAGACACGGATGCAACGCGTGCTTTCACAAGCCCGGGAAGCCAGCGCCAGTCAAAACGCGCCAGGATGGAAGCCTTCCGAGTCCTCGGTCGTGGCAAGGAACACTTGACGGGCCACGAACTTCTGCGAAATCCTGATGCCAGTATGCTCGCCCAGTCTGACGATCATGATAATGCTCCATCTGCGCAACCGTCCCAAAGCAAGTTCAAGTTGGTGTCCCCAGGTTTCGCTCCCCGTTCACAGTCTGTTCCTCTCGGTGGAGGGGAAGAGGTCCGTGCAATGGACCTTACGTCCATCTCCCCTTCCCCGCATCGTTCACCAAACAAATGCGCGGTGGAAATTACACGTGCGCCATCGCTTCCGCTGCCAGATCGCGATCAAATGGACGTCGACCCTGGAGATACTTCTGTCCTCCTACATTTTACGAATCCAACACAACCTCGTACCCCTCGAGTTAACCCAGTGTTCCATTATACGGTCAATTTCGCTACACCTTGTGGATCTGCGATCCCTCCACGCTCCGATTTCTCCTCCGGATCGCCTCTTTCGCCTCTTACACCTCTTCCACTTTCACCGTTTACGGAACGTTCGCCTCAAATGCAGGGTTTACTAGCTAAAGTATGTCCGCCAACCACTTGCACACTTGCAGTTTGGTAACCTAATAGTCTCTTGCCCTACTGTATACGAAGGCAAACACAAAGTTACTCGCCTTGTACAATAAAATGGAGGTTGACACTGACACCCCTACTGGGTCCATGATTACT